>JAPQRN010000002.1:4587014-4600430 GCA_037367275.1 Coranthus polyacanthus
TACACACAACACGCAACACACAACACGCAACACAACACGCAACACGCAACACAACACGCAACAGACAACACGCAACACAACATGCAACACAACAGACAACACGCAACACAACAGACAACACACAACACAACATGCAACACAACAGACAACACGCAACACAACAGACAACACACAACACAACACACAACACAACACACACACGTGTGTTTCTTCCAGATGTCCTTGTGCGACAGCAGCATCTTTCCTTTATTCCATTAGTGTGTCCTTGAGTCTGTTTCTGTAACGATAAGAGAAATGTTCAGCTGTTAGATGTCGAACACCACAGGCTACGCACACACACACACTAATACATGAACACACACACACATCTTTTAATGACGCGCTTCGTTCATGTGTGTGTTGGTGTGTGTGAAGACACTGTGTATTTGTATAGTTTTCATCTTCATGTTACAGTCGAGGACAGTGTGTTTCCATTCAGCTGTTTTTAGGCACATTTTCTAAACTAAATGAGATTTTAAATAATTGTCTTTATCATAAATCAACAAACAACACACAACAGGGTCAATGAGCATTATTTATTATATACTATACCAGTAGAACAGTAGAACAGTAGAACAGTAGAACAGTACCTCGTACATCTATCAGGTCATATGTTATTGTTATTTCTTTTGCTGATTTTCTGTTAAACATTTGGATGAAAACTCGTCTAATGCATCGATACAGAAACACATCCATGTCTGAAGATGTTTACCGTCGTCACACTGGGTTAAATGTGTATATTTCTCGTATTGTTCACGTGACCTGATGTTGAACGGCTTCATGAGTCTGTTTGGAGCGTTCGGTCACAGTTGCAAATGGGTTCTTGTCTCATCTCCTCTCGTCTCGTCTCGTCTCGTCTCGTCTCGTCTCGTCGTCCCCGAGCTGCTGGACTCGATCCCGTCGTCCGGTCAGAGCTGATGAAAACGCCGGCGGAACGGGAGGGAACGGTTCAAAATGGAAATGCTGCTGTGGTTTGTCAGGTGTAATAGAGGAGGAGGCTTTCATCTTCACTGATACGGAGGCAGAGCACTTTGTCAAATAGACACAGGGACGTAAAGAGTGTGTTCAGCAACAACAGGCCACTTATTTATTAAAAGCCAAGAAGCAACAGCACAGAGATGAAGGCAACGCAGAGGCTGTAATACCACTGATGACCACTAGATGGAGTTTACAAAGATCATCACAACAAGAGGCAACAAATGCAGCTTTAAAATGAAGCTAACGCTTTAGTCTGTCCCAGTGTAATACCACCGACGGCCACTAGATGCTGCTCCCTGGCTCCATAGACTTCCATTCAACTTGTCTCTATAAACACTAAGGAGTCATTGTGGTCTCACTGGTTTTATGTGGAGCCTCTAATAAGTTGTGGTCCATCTGGAAATTATTGATCCATATGTTCATATTAATATCAATAATTATCACAATAAATCAAGTCAAATCATCATTTCTTTACAGTTTAAAGGTTGATTTTTGGCCCTGAGTGAAAGTTGAGGAAAATGATCGAAAACAAGATGAAAACGAGACAAAGAAGTGAAAGACACAAGACAATCTGTAGTCTCTGATTTCATTTAATGCTGTTTTTCCACAACATTAAATCAAAATAAATAAAATGAGTTCAATTAAACGCCGCTGTTCTCGTCTTTTACGGAAGACGTTTGTCTCGTGTGTTTTCCAGGACGATGTAACCGTCACTAAATAAACTCATAAATGTTTCATATTAATGACCATGTGACCAGAGATCATGTGACACACAGGAAGTCGTTTGTGAAACTGACACGGTGTGATTTCCACATGTATTGAAATATTAATAAGCACATATTGATGTATGTGTTTAGAGGATTTCCTTTGTGTTTTAATGAACCTACTACGTCAACGTTTGGTGTTTTATGTGAATGTGAAAGATGGAAACAACACATTGTTTTACAGTTAATTAAAAGTCAGTGATGAACAGATGAGTGAGAGTGGACTTTCACCTACTGTTGTGTGTTTTTAATCTGTATTCAAACCACAGACGAGATAAAACCATACATATTTCTGTACATTTATGGGTTTTTTGTGTGTTGTCCTTGCGTCCAGGTCCAGAAGAGTCTCTGAAGACCAGGTCTACGTCTCAGCAGGGGAAGGTGAGAAGCGTGAGGAAAGCGTCAGATCCAGGACTCGGTGTCTACATGCTCAGCTCTCTTTGTCTCTGAGGACGACGACGACCAAGCAGCAGCAAACATGGATTTTGTAATGAAGCAAGCTTTAGGCGGTGAGTCCTGCACACGTCAGGGTCTGGTCTCACGTGAAACCCGTTCACGTGAGACCAGACGATCAAAACCTCTTCATCTCAAATGATCTGTTGTTTTCACTGAAACGAGCAAATTTGAAGCATTTGTAGGAACTTGTACTTAACTTGAGGACTGGTGTTTCTGATACTTCTATCCCATGACATTTATCTGAACAGCTTTGCTTACTTGAAACTTGTTTTTCAAAGAAAATCCACGTAGAACAGAAATAAATGACAGTGTGTGTTCTTCCTGTTCAGCTCTGCTTCACTTGTTTGGTTTAATTGGTTATGTTAAAAAACCCTAAACTCATTGATCCTTTTAAATACTGTGAGTTTTCAGGATAAATCTCCGACTCCTTGAGATGTTTCTTTTTGAGAAGATGGAAAAAAAGGCGACGGTACCAGAGTTAGTTGAACCAAAAACGAAAATGAAGTCAAATATACGACAAGTTGAACAGGATGTGAAAAACATACGATGGAAAGGACGTAAAGCACATAACAAAATGATAACGATGTAAAGAAACACGACAAGACAAAAGCAACATAAACAACGAAAAAGATGAAACGAGACAAAGACGACGGAAAAGACAAAACATGAAACAAGACAAAATGACATGGATGTAAGAAAGATAAAAAAATAATGGAAGATGCAACGAGACAAAAACCACATAAAAAAAAACACCATTTAAAAAAAAACGATAACGAAAAAGATGCAACACGACGGAACCTGGTCTTGTGTCGTGGATCTGGACATGGTTTTTAAAGGACTCTGGATTTTCTTGGTTATTTTTTTTTCAAATGAATAAAAAGTAAAAAGTAACGAACTGAACATGAAAAAAAACCAAACAGATGAAATGAATGTCAGTCTCAACAAAAACCCACGTGATCTGAAGTGATGAGGAGTCTTCATCTCCATGACGATGAGGACAGATTGTTTCCAGTCTTTTCTTTACCTCATTCACTAAGAGCCTCATAAACATGTGAATGTTGTGGGTGAAGGGTCTCCAGAGACCGACGGCCTTTTACATCAACCCTCCCGTCTGGTTTCATCAGATCAGTGACGGCGGTCGCAGAGACATCACATGTAGGGACCGAGTTTCTCCTCATCCACCTTCACTCCTCATCGTTCACCTCCTCTTCATCCTCTTCTTCAGAGTACTTCCTCCTTTTCATCTGTTAATGATGCAAATAAAACAAATCACAGAAATTAAACTGACGTGTTTCAGTTCAATCAGGACTAAATGTTTTAGGTTCTTTGATTCCGGCTCAGTCTCAGTCTGAAAGGGTTTTGTTTGGTTTTCTTAGTCAGAGACAAACCTGCCTCCGTGGCTCTGATCTTATTTAAAGAGTTAAATATGAAGTGTTTCTGGATGTGAAGCGTATGTTACATAGAGGCTCTAACGGTTCAGGTCTGCATCGGGTTTGTGAGCCTCTAAAGCCTGAGATGGAGCCGTTTCTCTGGTTTTTCTAATCACCTCCTTCTGCCTCAGTGTAATTTACTCTCCTCCACCTCCTTCCTCCGGTTTCCATCCATCCCTCATCCTGCTGAGTGGTCGTGGGGAGGCTGGAGGCTCGGTCGTCATTTGTCTTCAGCTCTTCACCCTCCATTTCACCCGGAGCCGGTGCAGATTAGAAACCAGAAAAACACCGCTCTCCATCCAATCTCTTCTTTCTCCAAACTCATTCTGTGATTAGAGGCAGAGCTTCTCTCGCTGTGTTGTCTTTCTTACATCCCTCCATCCTGCTGCTCGTCTTCATCAGAACAATCTACCTCCTCTTCTCCTCCACTTCTCCTTTTGTGCTTCTTATCTCAGTTCATCCTGTTTCTCTTCCATCCATCTGAGGTTGAAGAGTCATCATTTACCTTCTGTTGAAGCGCTGTCTAACACTGTGACCTTTACTCCTGCCATTTAATTCACTGGGACGCAGCTGGTCGTCCATTTATATATATATATATATATAAATATGTGTGTGTGTGTGTGTGTGTGTGTGTAGGAGCAGCCACACACACACACTGTGAAAATGACTTCATGTTGACGACGTCCACAGTGAAGCACAGACACAGATGAGGTTTCAGTTGTTTTAGTCCCAGAAGGAAAAAGACCATTTTGAGATGAAATTCAGTCCAACCAATGGGAGGGCTGCGTTCAGGTGGGTGGGGTCAGGATGTCAATCCAACCACAGGTCTTATGTATTTTTGTATTGACTTACATTCGAGCTGGACAACACAGAATAACGTTAGGAAGTCAAGACGACTTAGACCGAGACCAGAGGACATAGAGTCCAAGACCAGGCCAGAAACACAGCCAGTGCATTATGGGAAACAAGTGAAATAAACACTGACATAACAATCATCTTCAAGGTCTTAAAGGCAGTAGGTGTGTATTTTTCTTTCGTATCTAAAGTAAAAGAAATGTTTGAAAGATTTTCTTTTTCAACTCACGGTGATGACTCTTTTTTTTCGTATAATTTGGACCATATCACGCGTTGTTTCGTTGACTTTGAGACCCATTAGTTTCACCCGTCCATTAACCTGGTTTATCTGCTCTGAAAGGTTGATCTAATCCACCCTGACTCTCAGTAACGTTATCAGACGTCCAGCTCCTCCTCATCTCATCACAGTCAGGTATAGATTTCAGCTCCGGGCCACACATTGCATTTGTAGGTTGTTTAATTAGAAATCGTATTCATCAGAGTTTCCAAGTTGAGTTTGATTAATCAATCGATGAGTCCTGGATCCACGAGCAGAAAACAACCACATTAACCCTTTACATCCTGATGGAAGTGTTTGATGAAGCAGGTCAGGTTGTAATCTGTTATTCATCAACTGAGACTTTTTTATTCGTCTCTTTATTTATTAAAATGTCATTGTTCTTCAAACAAGGTACATGATACAGAAGGAAAAAGGCCTCATTCACTCATATCTTCCTACGGCTTTTCTTAAATTTGTTCTTGAGAAGAGTCGATGTCACATTCACCACCGGGTTCTTAAACATCTCCACAATCTCCATGAAAAGACATGAGACAGAACACGGAACGCTCTGATCTCAAATCTGATGAAACGACGCTAAAGATTATAAAATGTAAAAAAAATCAGTCAGAAAACAGATTCGGTTCTGGATTCGGATTCAAAGCCATGGTAAAAATGACTGCGTCAAACAGATCGTCTTAAAATGTTCGATTTAGTTCATGGAGAAAAAGTCTCAACAAGTCAAAACGTCTGCTGTGATAAAGGTCACAGCAGACGTTATCAATACGTTTCAGGAGATGAACCCACAAGAAATGACAGAAAACTAGAAGGATTTTAATAACCAGCTGCATCGAACATAAACACAGGTTAAAGGTTCATTTAAAAATCAAATCAACTTTGTGACGCTCTGACAGATCTATTGGAGAAGAGCTTGTAAATCTGTCTTCAGATGAAGCTGGATCACGATGCCCGTGTTTTAAGGCCTTCGCAGTGAACTCACACAGTCTCCTCCTCACGCTTCGTTCCAGTAAAGTATCCATGAAAACACGTATTATGTCGACATGTCCTTCCCGTCTTCTCCACATCCTGAGGGCATCGCACACATCTCGCCTTTTCTCATAAAAAAAGCTCCAATGAAAGATAAAATCCAGATAATGAGGGACGGATCAGAGTCCGGACTCACCGTTTCATTTCCTGTGCAGACGAGGATGGTCTGAAAAACAGGAAGCCACGGCTGCAGGTTGATTATTTGGCCCAGAATTAAATGTTGGCCAAAAGCAGTAAAACAGGACCGGAGGTTCTGGGACTGAACCGGACTCTGAGGTCGCCTGGTTCCTTCCAAACAGCTGATGTTTCATCTGGTCCTGTGTGTGTCACGAGGCTGGAAATTGTCAATGCAGGTCGTCCATTATTTAAATGAGCTTCATTTTTCAAATCTCTGCAGCTGCAGCGTGGTGTCCGCCTGAGGCCACGTCCACGTCCACGTCCCTCTGGTCCTGGTCACACCTCGCAGTGACATCCATCCTGAGGTACCTGGACACAGAGTCCAGCTGGAGGACTCTGGGTTTTATGTCCAGATCACAGCTGGAGGACGTCGCTACGTCTGGTCAGATAGAACTTAGACGTGTCTCCATCTGCTGAGTTAAAACCAGACAGACAGAGATTCAGCTTGATGTGAATATGAAGGAACTAACTTCAAGATTTAAAAGTCAGAGTATGAAACAGTTTTATTCTTATTACAAGATCATTTTTCAGATGTAGTTGAAACAGACGATGCACAAACTAAACCCAGTTTTCTTTTTGTACTTTTGTCCTACTTTTCATAGTCAAAGAATACTCTGAATGACAGAAAAATAAAAGTACTCATGTAAAAAAAAACTTCAAGTGGGAGGAGGGAGGTAGTATTTAAAGACAAAAACTCAAAAAGTAGGAAGTCGTGTTAGGTTTAAATCTAGATAAAGATCCAGCAGAACGTATCAGGTAGTTCAGTGTTAATTCATTGCCTTGTTTTGCGTCATTGGTTCCATTAGATCAGTGTTTAATGAGCCTCGTACTTTTAACCTTTAATCCAGTCCAGTTTGGTTTGTTGTCAGATTAAATCCTGACGTTCAGACATTTCAACAACTGGATCCTTTTATCAGCGTCGTCTCCGCTGCCGGTCGTTGTTGTAGTTTAACGTCTCTCCGTCGTATCCACTTCTTCAAACTGAGAGCTTTTGTGCATTAAAACCCGGCGGCACAAAAAGGGAACGACTGAATGAAGTAATGAGTGGTTGAAAGCACAAAGGAGGAGCGAGGCCGTGGAAGCACTTAGCCCCGAACTGCCCACCTTTGTCTGCTCGGGAAACCTACGAGCTGCTCTAATGCACTGATGGAGGAGGCTCTGGTGAGTCCAAACGCAAACCACAGCGATGGAGCCAACCCGGACCCTGACCCCGAGGACCAGATCCCGGGTCTAGTCATAGATGATGGAGTTTAATGCAGGGAAAAGGAAATGGAGGAGGAGGAGGAGGAGGAGGAGGAGGAGGAAGGTGAAGTCAGGCCAGAGGTCAAAGGGAAAACACTCCAGACCAGGATAAAGGTTTCATTTTCCATCTTCAGCCTCACGTCGTCTTCTGGTTCAAAAACAGATTGATATACAAAGAACTGACGACGTAGAAGCCACAAGAGGTTATGATATGGTTTTAATAATAAAACACATTGAAGATGAGATTCAAATAAGATTCAAATGAGAAAAACATTTGATGAAAAACAAGACCAAAATCAGATGAAAATGAGACAACGTTCAAGTTTTTTTCTGGAAAATGTATGATTTTATCTCAGATAATATTCAACTAAATGTGTGAGTTTGTTTTCTTGTAAAATTACTGACTTCATCTTGAACATTTTGAGTTTTTCTTTTCTCTTTTGTCTTAAATGTGTCTTTGTGTTAATTATTTCATCCTTTATTTAAAGTCAGTGAGACTCTTTTTAAATATAACTGAGTCAATGATACTGAATGAAATCCATAATAAAAGAAAACCAGATGAAGTAAAATGCGACTTAATGACAAATAATGTAAACAGACCTACATGATTTGTGTGTCTCCAGTGGCGTCCACACTGTTCAGTCCATATGTTGTGTGTTTGTGTGTTTAACCACAGTGAAGCTCAGTGGACAGTCTGACCTTCACCCACTCCCACTGAGTCCACATCCCACCCCCTCCCTCCTCATCATTTATCATCCTCAGGTTTTCTGACTCCACACGGCGCCGCAGCCAATTAGAGCCCGGCGTGAGTCCGACCCACGCACACGCATAAAACACGCACACGCACGCATACACACATGAACATACACCGGTGGACTCGTGTCACAAAGACTCTCAGATGTTTCCTCTTGGAGATGAAAACATCAGGTTTTTACTGCTGAGATAAACTGACATGTATCTGAAGAAGTAAACGACGAGAAGCTCGACACGGTTTGAAATCACTACATGAGACGTTAATGTTTGATGAGGTCTTTAGCTCCTGGTCCTGTTTCACTCAAGATGTTAAAGAAAACACTTCTCTCGCAGGTGACACGACTAAAACAATGTGATCACAGTAAAAATATCACATCAGTCAGTGTCGAGAATCATCACAACTGGCGTCACGTCATTATTACTTTACAGATGGATGAGAAAGAGACAAAAACTAGATAAAAATGAGACAAAACATCAAACCACATGAAAACTATGAAAATTCAATGAAAAAGGAGATGAAAACAATGAACCCATGTTTGTGCTGTTCACGTCTTCTTTCCTTAAATAATCCTCAACATGAAACATTCCCTTTTCTCGAGGCTCAGATGAAGATGAAGATGAAGATGCCAGTGTCAGCCCAGGCCGGCAGCCAGACTCTCAGATCGATACCAGATGAAGTCTTCTCTGAGGACGATCCATAATTCAGACGCTCTCAGGTGGTCGTGTCTTTACTATCGATCTCGCAGACGTAACAACAGCTGTATCGATCCGACGCATCAGGAAACACAAAGAGCTGAGTGTGTTTGAAGAAACTTCACCCTACGTTTACACCGGGACGGGCTCCATCTCCATCTGTGACGTGGCTGTAGATGTTCAGCATAACGTGGCCTCGTGCTTCACTCCAATGAGAAGCGTCTTCTCGTGTGTGATTAATGGTTTGTTGAGTTCATACCTGGCTGTTCTTCAGGTGCAGTCGACAGATGGTCGATACCGGACGGAACGATGCGTCTTCCTCCGTCTCCGTGGTTCTTTGAAACTTTTCCAGCTGGCTCCTCCTCCTCCTCCTCCTCCTCCTCATCCTCCTCTTCTTGTTTTCCAAGATAATCCTGAGAACTGCAAACTCAGTGTTTCCTCAGATGAATGTGACAGACGTGGTGTTTTTATTGACTAGAAGGAGGGGTACATACTCTCTGAAACGTTACTCTTTATTTTCTACAATGTGATCATTCTTTTTTCATTTTTTTTTTTTATCGTGTTCTTTTATTTTTTATCATCACTGTGTTTGATGACGTTAGTCTTTAATTAATCATTTTAAGGGTTTCAGATGAACTCATTACAAAGTCCCATCAGATGGAAAAACATTTACGGTTGTGGTTTAAATTCAACAGCTGTTGGATCTTCTCCGTGTGTTGACCCCGGCCTTTATTACAAACCTGGGTTGAAACACAGTAATGTTACATCATTTTGGATCATTATTGTTACCATATGTGTGAAACATTTAGAAAACTTAGAGCAGATAATAAATAAACATCACCTACAGGTGGTGACCAGGATGGGTTGAGTTCTGCGCCTGCGTGTTATAACGGTTAGAAAACCCTGCTTATGACATGTTGTTTCAATTGACTAAACCCAGGAGCCACCAAAGACATGGGGAAGATGCTGGGAGGAGAAGAGGAGAAGGACCCGGATGCAGCCAAGAAGGAGGAGGAGAGACAGGAGGCGCTGAGGCAGCAGGAGGAGGAGAGGAAGGCCAAACACGCCCGCATGGAGGCGGAGAGGGAAAAGGTCCGACAGACCATCAGAGACAAGGTGAACCAGACCCACATCAATCACACACAGCATTCACAGCATCTGCAACATGTGGTAAAAACATTAGATAAAAAAACATTACAACATATCTAAGGGTTCAGGACTTTGGCTCCAAACTGAATGCAGTGCTTTAGTTTGTTGCAGTGTAATACCGCTGACGGCCACTAGAGGCTGCTCCAAAAAGCCCAGGCTCCATAGATTACACTGAACTGAACTGAACTCTAAAAATACCAAATCAATCATTTTTTGGTCTCGTTGGTTTTAGTCAGACCCTCTAACAAGTGTTTGTGTCTGTGAAGAACATCCAAAGACCAAAACCTCCACAGACCACGTTCAAAGCTCTGAGGTGAATAATGACTGAGGATGTGATGTTTGTCATGTCTATGTTCAGTACGGCCTGAAGAAGAAGGAGGAGAAGGAGGCGGAGGAGAAGGCGGCCATGGAGCAGGCCTGTGAAGGCTCCCTGACCCGTCCCAAGAAGGCGATCCCGAGAGGCTGCGGAGACGATGACGAGGAGGACGAGGAGAGCATCCTCGACACCGTCCTCAAGTTTCTGCCCGGACCTCTACAGGACATGTTCAAGAAGTAAAATCACCAAACGCAACAAACGAACCCTGAACCAGGGTCCAGTCTGGTCTGCGCCAGGCTGCGGGGCAGAGGGAGGAGGGGGTCTTAATGTCCAGGATTTGAGAGGTTTTAGTGTTACAGCTGCAGGTAGAGGACGGATGGGAGGACCGGGGCATTTACAGGAGGTCGGGACAGATCCGGGAGGGGGGTTCTTGCCAAACTGTTAGAGGCTACACACTGCCTTTTAGAAACCTTTTACTTTGTTCTTTTCTACTCCTCCACAACTCTTTCATTTGCCGCAACTGCTGTTCAACCTTTCAGCTGCCACTTCCGCTGCGTCTCTTTTCTGTTTTCTTCTTGTTGTTTTGTTTGATTGGTCGACCGTTACCTACTGGCGATCGACGAAGACCAGTATTCCCTTAAAGGAGGGAGGTGGACATTTCAGAGCGTGTCCTCTTTCTTGCGTTTCTCAAACGGCACTGCCACCACGTTTTCCAGTAGAAGGAGCATGTTTTGTTTATTTTAGTGGGTGTTTTCTACTTTTATGAACCTAACACAGGTTTTATATTGAAAAAAAAAAAGAAATAACATCTGAGTTTTTAGGACATGTGCCTTCATATCACCTCCTCTGTCAGAGGAACCGTACATGAGGGTTTCATTTTGTTGAACACTGTCGGGATGATATATTGAATATTACGTTGGCGTATTGTTGGGGTTTCCAGAAGCTCCAGTTTATTCCAGGTCTGGAAACCTGACACAGTCCATAATAATCTTTAAAAGGTTCAATTTACTCAAAAGGCTATGAGCTTCCAAAAAACAATTTGCTGAAGAAAACGTTCATTTCCCTTTTACTTCTACGTCAGATTTGCAAAAGCTACACTTTCTACTTCATCATTGCTGGAAAAGTACAACTTAAGGTCTTGATATTCTGAATTGAAGGGACTCTAGAGCCGATTCGCGTTGTCCATGCACTCAAACGAGACTCCTTTCACTTTCAAGTGAAATTGACTCGGTTTTGTCTAAATTTAAAGTTACTGGTGCGTTCGTTCCTCGTAGACAATCAAAGCATCGACCACTGGCAAACGGTGGAAGACGGGATTCGACACATCACATGAGGAAACGCTTCCTTTTACGTCCTCAAATCAAAGTATTTACCTGGAGAAGATATGATCAGATGATTCTACTGCATCTTCAGGTAACATCACAGGTAAACGAGGAATAAAAACACTTACACATGGACTCAACTAAACACCAGCACAAGTTAAATTATGAACTATGTACAAATTACCCATAAATGACTTTTTCTTACATATGTTATTCAGTTGTTAATGAACCTTTAAAAATCCACTATCGTGGATAGAAACTATGGAGTTATTTTTATTGGTGTTGGAAAATGCCGTCGTACTTACCTGGTAACAGTTATATCTGATCTATTACTAATGTGAACCAACTACATGGTTCTTAGTTGAGTTGATGAGTAGTAGTGTTTTTTTTTCATAGTATTTCAGTCGTATTTTCCAGTGTTGATATCCTGTCGACGTACTACATTTCACCATGAGTTCACAGAGTAAATACTGAGTAATTAGATGACTGTAAAAGGAAGCGTTACCGTCTTTGATGAGTTGAACAAAACGCTGCAGACGTGAGTCTTCAAATCCAGAAATGTGTTGCGTTTTGAACTATGGTTCTCACGTCTCTAAGTCAGTGTGTTTTTTTAAATGTGTTATTGGTTCAATGCCTGAAATAAAGTCTGTGGTTAAAAGCTGATAGAAAACAACTTAACTCAATTTTGAAGCTTTTATGTGTCTTAAAAATTGAAATGACATTAAACACCATCACAACGAACACGGAAACTTATCTCATGAACCTGATCCAACAAAACTATTCTATTCACATCTAGACTGAAACAAGAGGCAAAAACCTGGTCTCCAAAGTGAGTCCAGTTGTTTAGTTTGTTCCAGTGTAGTACCGCTGACGGCCACTAGATGCTGCTCCATAGACTTCCATTGAACTTGTCTCTATAAACACTAAGGAGTCATTGTGGTCTCGTTGGTTTTATGTGGACCTTCTAATAAGTGTTGTGGTCCATCTGGAAATTTTTCATTAATAAGATTTTAGGGCAAATAGAAGCTTTGATTGACAGGTGACAACTTTCAGAGCTTCTGTTTATTGAATAAAACATACTTTTTCCTGACAAACAGCTCGACTGTATGCCTGTTACACAAATGTTTGATGAGGTTTCGTTTCATTAGCTCACCTCTGACCCCTCACGCTTCTGTAGCTCCCCTTTTGACCAAATATGGTCACTTCCGGCTCCAAAAAGCCAACGTGACGACGACCAAAACACAGACTACTGACTTCAAAGCAACTGGTGACAGATGTCACGGTTCCTCCGTCCAATTATTATAAAGTGTGTGGATTAAAGTCATGTGACCGTGGTTTATTTACAGCCTAACGTTTCAAAAATCATAAAACGCCTTTGCAGGTTTTCACAACATTAAATAAAAATGAATAAAACGAGTGCAGTCTTCTTAATCAACGGGTGAAAGTGACGTAAACAGCAGTTATTTTTGGTTTTAAACTCTTCTTTAATGTCAGAAACACCAACATCGTCGTTTTAATGGCTGCCCCATGTGTTAAACCTTTACCACAGACCTTATTTTCTGCAGTAATCCACAAACCAATAAAAAAAACCCATTGTTTGTGGAGGAGCCGGTTTTAATGTCCGGCTTAATCCACGTGGACCACGTGGTCCCTGCAGCGTTTGTGGATCCAACACGAAGCACTTGATGAACATCTCTGTCGCCATCTCTTCATTTAAATATTTAATTTCCGTTTGCGTCACATCTTCACGTGAATGCAAATGCCAGGCAATGTCTGTGTTTATAACTTATTTTGTTCTTTATATGAATGTGCTGCCAGTTTGTTTTAATGCAACCGTTGATGTGGTTTGTTTCATCTTCTAATGCACAGGTGTCAAACTGCGGTCCTCGAGGGCCACAATCCAGCATGTTTTAGATGTTTCCCTCTTCCAACACACCTG
>JAPQRN010000002.1:4604801-4621552 GCA_037367275.1 Coranthus polyacanthus
GTGTGTTGGAAGAGGGAAACATCTAAAACATGCTGGATTGTGGCCCTCGAGGACCGGAGTTGGACACCCCTGTTCTAATGCATCACAAAGTTTACCTTGACCGACTTTAGTAACATCGAGACCAAAGAAATACTGGCGAGACCTTACTATTTCTTTGTCGCCGTGGAAACAGAGGAGTGCGAGGAGACAGACAGCAGGCCGTTCGATGTGCTCATGCATCCCAAAGACGCCGCCGGACGTCTCCATCCAAAGTGTCAGAGGAGAAAACGAAATGAGATCCTTTAACCGTAGACTGAGCCCGAGAAAAGCGGCGTCTCACTGCGCGAAGAGCTCACGTAGAGATGAGTATATTCTGCATCCTGCATCTCTTAATCCAACAGAATATCATAGTGATTTGTCATTTAGCATTTAAGTAGATGTACTGTAAATGGAAACAACCTCTATTTAGTGAAATATATGGACATTTATCGATAAAACAAAGCATGTTCCTAAATGATCCGGTGGCTTTTCAGTGGTTCGTTTTAATGCGACAGTGTTCGACGATACATTGTCCCGTGAGTTTGTAACTTAGAGTAACTTTAAGGATTAATAAGACTAATGATGAAATTGTCATAAGCACTGTAAAACATTCTCCTTTTCGTTCATTTTCTAGCTCAGATAGGACTTTTCACTAGACAAAGCCATATTGTTTAGATTGCAATAATTAAAATGATAAAAAGAGAATATTTCAACATGTTTGTTTTCTGTAAAAAAAAAATAGAGAAAAGGTATTTGCATATCTGTTTGTAAATCCTCACCATTCTTGTATCTCTCAACATGTATATGAAAGTACACGCAGAGAAGACGTGTGTAGAAAAAAGAAGCCATTGTTGTCAGTGTGTCGGTGTTGGACGACGTGTACTGTAAGTGTGTGTTTCTACGTGTGTGTCTGTGTCTGTGATGTTCATATAGTCCTGGTTTATACGACGTAAATGTGTCTTTGAACTACGTTGTGCACAGGCAGACGCCGACAGGATCTGCCAAGTCTAAAAAAATATATATATACTTAACACATTCCTTTCAAATGTTGAGCATGTAAATGTAAAGAACACGCCAAAAGTCAGAGGACAAAACGTAGACAATGACCTGTTTGTGGACGAGGCTCCGGGCAACAGAATCTGTGTTGGATCCAGAAAAGACCAGATGAGCGACGCTTTGTTTGACGAAGGCCGTGATCACACAGGAGTCACGTTTCAGTCTGGGATATGGAAAAACAGCATCAGGATGAGGAACATGACAGCGTTCCTTCTGCAGCTTCTGCTCTCGGTCCAAATCTACCACTAAATTTAAACATAGATGGACCTTTTCCAGGAGTAGAGTCACATCTGAATCTGCTCAGCGAACAGCTGTCAATCACATATTTAACCCCTACCTGTCTGGAAACACCTGGGATCAGACAAAGTCTGGGTCAGTTTGAAAACAGAGTCAGCTTCAGTATCAGAGGCTTCAAATTATGGAGGAAAACGATCGCACACAAGTGAAAACAAGAGGTTTGTTCAGGGTTAATATAGACGTGACCTGTAAGTTACTGTGTTCAGTGTAACATATCTTACATTTGTGATTAGTAAAGAGAATATGAATCAGGACGGCGGTGCTCGTGAGTCGAGTTCATCATCACAATTCGCCTGATTGGATGGAAAGATGTCAGAAGAGATGCGTTGAAGGACAACGGATTTAAATGAGGCCGATTACAACCACTGTCACAATGTGAGCAAATTATTGCACATGTGGCATTTTTTTTACGTTAGTGATCGCGCATCGGACCGAGCACAAAATTATCGTACAAATACAATAGAATAGATGAGACTAAACCGTAGGTCTCAGCTCGACTTAAACCGACTGATGGCGGCGTCTCAGACTCAGTTTGTCAAATGTCCAGAACCTGCTTTTCCACTGACGGTATCAGATCTCTCTTCTATCAGGTCCTAGTTTCCTCAGTATTTATGGCTGTTGTTCACCATGTTATTGTCAGAGTTTAAGACTCTACACATTACATCCAGCTACAGGAACTGGTCTGAACAAATCGCATCCAAATCCTCCTGTGTGATCATGGTCTGGAAACGTGGACGTCGATGACAGATTACGTGGTTTTGAAGGCTTTTCAAAGAAACTGGGACGGTGCAATGAAAGCAGAAGAGACAATGTAACTCAAACATTTGATTTTTGATAACTTCAGTGTCAAACTAAACTTTTCCACCATTTGAACTCCAGTGTAAAACATCGTGTGTTTTATAAGATGAACCTGCAGAGAGACCAGTCATTAAAGTCCATCTAATCGGCACAGATACGTGTACTAGTGCAGGCGTTTTCAGTGTGATTTGTTCACGGCGTCTGAGGAGAATCACTCACATGTTTTTGTTCGTCCAGGCCTGTTTCATCGTCAGCGCACGGATTAAGATAAAGCGGGGGTTTGTTTTACCCGGCGAAGAGGAAGACGCAGGTCATAAACCCCTGACGAGGCTTAATTCATGGAACGTACAGCCATACATCGTCTGTGTGTGAAGTAGTCTCCAATCGGGACTCGTGTCGAGGCGTCACGGCTCGTGAACTGCCTTTGAAAAGGGCTATAACCATGTCATGTGCAGTAACTCATCTGTCCAACCTGTGCTTGTCCTCGTGTTGTTTCAGTCCATCCCAGTTGCATGAGATACTTCAGTGTTTGTGGAGCGACGTGGCTTTTCAGTTGTCGTGTACAAAGTAGGGCTTTAAACAATAAGGATTGTTTTACTTGGGGTTTAGAAACTGTATATTTTCTTAACGCTTTGAAAAGATGTAGATGTGATGAAAGATGATGAAAGGCCACGAGGACGTGAAACAGCTGTAAAATGCAGCCGTCAGGACTAAAGCTGGACGATCGAAGCATCTTCTGTTGTCAGGAGCTCAGAGCTTTCAGAGAAACAGGCTTCAAACTGCCCCGAACGTTCAGACTTGTCCTTCAGCTGGAGGGACGTTTATTAATACTATTAAATGAAAGAGTTCACAGCCTGGCGGAGGATCTTTGATTTATTTATGTAGGTTTTAATGCAGTTAGTGTCTGAAATGGAGGATTAACGCCACACAGAGGGAAAAACAGCTGATATTCTGAAGTAAAGTCAGAATATTATGAGGATATATATATTTTAATGAGTAAAAGGCTTAATATTAAAAGAGGAAAAGTAGAACCCTGATTCCAGCAGCTGTTGTTTCATTAAGACAAGAAATATTTGGTTTATTTTGTGGCTCTAATCCTCTTTCTCGTCCAGACGCTGGACTCGTTACTGATGCCGTATGATTTGTCTTTGTCTCAACATTTTCACATAAACGTAGAAAACGTGTGAACTAAATTAAAACTGCCTGCTGAATCCTGCCAGTGTCTAGAAGCCGACGTTGTGCTGAGACGCTCGGCTCTTTGAATACATTCCAGTCTCGTTGGTCTTTGCACTAGAATATGTGTGAATGTTGTGTTGACGCGTCTTATGGCATCAGAGGCTTCAGAGCGACGGACGACCTTTACTTCATTCACTGTGGGACACATTTAGAAACGGTGACGTCCTTTTATCGGCTCAGTTTTCAGACTTCAACGGGACGAAAGAAATAACTCAGACTAATGTGTAAAAAGGAGCCGGGTTACACTCTTTAAGTTATGATCGTTGACTCCAGACGTCTTTGTTTTCAATTCAGGGTGAAATCATTTCAGGGTGCAGAGGTTAAGAATGTAAAATATTCTGAGTTCTGATGCTGTTTTTTCCTTAATTGCATGTCATATACTCTATGTGGAGCCAATCACTGTAAGACTGTCTCATCAATGGAAATGAATCATTCTTTTTGGAAATAAATGCATTAACACTAATAAAAAAAGGTTTATAAAGAGCTCACCTGTGCTATTTTCCTTTATTTTGTATGTGGTTTCACTGTTTATTTGTATAAATTTATTTTAAACTGGTTAAATCAAGGCTTATTGTTTTGTTATTCAATGATACATGATTTCTCACTTTCTACCATGAAATTTCATTCATATTTTTTTCCTCAAAATATGATTTTAGTCACAAAATATTGACTCATTTTCCTCAAAGTCCTTTACTTCCATTTATATATATATATATATATATATTACTTTCACCATGTTCATACTCTTTAATACTTTTAATGTTTAATATTTCATTTTTGTGTTTAAATGTTTTAATGTGTACGTTTGAATTCTGTGTGACGTATTTCCTGTGTTGTTTTGAAAATCACCTTCCTCGTGTGCGTCTTTTCCGTCCTCTCGTCCGTCTTCCCCGTGTTCCGTCTCGGTAGTTTTCCGTCTTCTGGCCACTCCTTCTCCGTTGGCCTCGTCTTCATCCAGACTCACCTGTTCTCTGTTGACTGATCGCAGTCTATATAAACCACTCACCTTCCCTTTGGTCCAGTTCAGGTCCACGTATTAACCTCCGTCCTTCAAACCCTGCCTCATCTCATCCTGGTTTCACTTGTGTTTCCTTCTGTGTTTGTGGATTTTCGTTTTGCTAGTAGTACGTTTTTTTTTTTCTTTTTGACCCGAGTCTACGTCTGGGTCCACACCTGTGACGGTCTTACTACTCTGACAACCGGAAACATATCAGGAGAAACTTCTTAATGCATAAGCAATTATGTAAAACCCTTTAGAAACATGTATAAAACCGTGTCCAGAATGACTGTTTCAAAGAACGTTATAGCCTTAATACTCGACCAGGACTTTGAACGATGGTCAGTGTGATATGAACAAAGGCTTATTATTCATGTGAATCTTGATGAGTTTTTCTCACTAATGCTTCACACTCACTACATTTGCATAGATTCTCAGTGTCCGGTGCAAACAGTCTCCTCCTCTTCCTCCTCCTCCTCCTCCTCCTCCTCCTCCTCCTCCTCCTCCTCAACAGCAATGGTTTTCTCTTTTACAGTCTGGTTGATCCTGAATGAAAGACTCGCTGACAGGTTATTGTGTGTGTGGGTTGTTTGTAATTTCCAGACTTTTCTCATTAAGGGTCTTTTGCTTTAGGTACGTCTGTTTCCTGAGGAAAACTCAAGGCTTTTACATGTGGAGGAAGATGAGCTGTTTATGTGGTTTATTTCAGCTAATGCTCACAATTAACAAGAACACAGAACGCCAAGAACAGAAGAGAAATATGTTGAGATTTTTCTGGAAATAAAAAGATAGGCTACTGTGGCACCACTTTACATGAGTGTCAGTAAACAGATGGAAAAAATGACCATGAGTCATTTATTATTCTAAGTTGTTTGACAGTAGTGAAGCGTAAAGACACAGATTAGAGGAAAAAGATACTTCTTTGTTGTAGACGTTTGACGCTGTGAAGCTGCAGACACCGTGTCCTGCTGCTGCCATCTAGTGGACGTAAAGGGAAATAACAGACGCCTGTAACAGACTGAACGTCGACGTGATGATAAGAGGTCGAGTCTGTTATCAGCTGTCAACATGCGTCAGGACAACGGCCTCCGACCTCCTACTGAAGCCTCTGGAACATCAAACTCCTCTAATGTGTGTCCACGTCAAAACGCTCTTATCTCACAAAACAACTTATCTTTAAGCAGCAGCGAACACGTGACACGTGGTCACGTTATTCTGAGAAGAGCAGGTTCAGAGAAGGAGCCGCTCGTATGTTTCAACACTTTTATTTACAATAAGACACTTATCCATCCATCATCCATCCATCATCTAAAGTGAAAAAATGTACAAGTATTTACAGGACAAAAAACTAACTGACTAGAAATATAAAATGTTCTACTTCTATTTACAAAGTTTTCATTACAAAATGAATATTATTGATTTTGTTAAGTATATTGTTTTAAAAAGGCAGATAAAAATGACACCAGTTGTTGCCAGAAGGTCTTAAAATGAGAAGAGACAGAAAAAGACGATTCTTCATTATGAATGAAACCAAGGTGCATTATGTGTAAATACTACGTAACTGTTGACACATCAGTGAAACGACGCTGCATCTAACTGGAAAACCTTACATTAATGATTCAGGAAGGTTCGTTAATGTTAAAGTGAAGTTAAAATTAACTTGTAAAACTCACTTTTCTTAATATAAGAAACACATACACTATGTGCAAGTGGGTGGTAACACATATGACCCACGGTCAGTGAAGGCAACGTCTCACACTGAAGAAAATGTGACATTTTCAACACGACGACACAATTAATTCATACGTAAAAAGGAAAACGTTTACATGTGAAAAGCAGAGTATTTGAAGTAGTTTGTAGGTTGCATTTGCAAAGACAAACTGCAGTTTTACTGAAAGACAATGTTTTAAAAAGCTAAATAAAAGTTGTGTTTGAAAAGGTCACATTCTTCGATTGTAGTTTTCACATTCATTGATTTTGAGATAAACGTGAACAGCTGTTATTGATAAAAGTGTCGACAGGATCAGGACATAATCAGTAAGAATTCATTTGGTGACTTGTTTGTGAAAATCAAAAGGTCTGATTATCTCTACAAAGTGCTTTAAATGTGTGTATTTAAACACACACTGAACTGATGTTAAATCACTGCTTACTGGACATCGTCTCCTCCGTTAAAGTCCTCGAGGTGTGAAAGCAGACCATCCTCTTCCAGGTGAACTTCCTCAGATCCCAACACCGATCCCACTTTCCAAACATGACCTGGAAAAGAAACCATCAGTAAATGAGGATCTAAAGCTCCGTTGATCGACCTCTGGGTCCCAGTAAACCATCTACAAAAACCCTTGGAGCAGCTTCTTTCAGCTTCGACTCGTTTCTGAGGTGAAGCCTCTTCTCTCCTTTACGGACTTTAAGAAGGTCATTCTTTCTCCTGTCTCGACGCTTGCGATGGTGTTTCGTTTTAGCTGTGGCTGGACCTCCACACCTCCACATCAGGACTCAACAACATTAGACTCTTTTCAAAACCTGTTCAAAACCATCTTTACTCTTTGGCTTTTAAATCCAACTGAGATTTTACATTTTTTGTTGTTTTTTTGTTGTTTATTTTCATATTTCACATTTCGGTTGTTTTAGGTTTAATTATGAGCACATTTAAAAACAGACACTGACCCGATGTGGTTAAATGTTTTTTCTTCACATCTGCTTCATGGTTTTAAGTGAAGACATCACAAACAAACCACATTTAAATAATTAAACTCACCATGACAACAAAGTGTAGTTAAACACAGACAACTCCAATATTTCAACCCTTCAAAGTGAAGCTAAAACTCTGTGACTCAGGCTTTGTTTTCTGTTTGACAGTAAAACACAGTGTCTTTACCTCCAAAAGCCTTAGTTTCAAAGACTCCTGAAGAACTTCAGGGAGAGTTCGTAGGTCAGGAACATGGTGGCGCTCATTGGGAAACCACGGATGGCGTTGACTGATGCTCCTCGAAAGAAAACCTGAACCAAAAACACAGGGACAAAGGTTTATTTATTGACTTCAGAAGGTATTTGAAAAGACCTCAGATCCTTAAGTTCACAAATCGTTCAAATTCTCTGTATTTCATAAAGTCATAAAACACATTTGCAGGGATTCCTTGAATGTTCAAGGACTGATATTATAATTTGTACGTGTCTGAATTTCAGTGTTTTATTAATGTTCTGTATCTTATAGGCTGTAGATTCACACTTAATCCGAGCCTTAGTTTTACTTTTAACACTTTAAATGACCTCTCTCTTATCTTATGTTTGACATTTTTCAATTGAAAATTTACACCTAGTTTTGTCAAAACAGTTTGCATCCTTGAAATTTGACATGATTTTTCCATAACTTTTGGCAGTTTTACTTAATGTCTTTCCTGACAAACGGTGGCGTCTTCACATTGTGTTCTGTAGGTTTTATCTTTAGGTCTGAGTGTTACATAAAGTCACTACCGAGCTGTCCTTTAATAACCCGACTTCAGGTCACATGACCAGTCCAGTCCACCTTCTGCAAAACACCAGAGACCTGCTGTTATCTATCACATGACTGGTTTGTTTCTTTTCCATGTTGGACGTCTGGACGCTTTGGGTTTTGGGTTCAGATATTCACAGTTTTGACAGAGACCAGATCAGCCGGAGGCTCCGACGCTGACTCACATCGACAGCGTTTCGTTATTTATTTACTGTTAATTAAACTAACATCTGACAAGTGGTCGCGTGATGTTTGTTGACTGTTTTTCTGCAGGTGATGAAACACGATCGTCGGTCTCGGTGTCTGTTCATGTGACTGAGTTCTGGGAAAACCCTCCTCATCTGGGTTTCACGGTTGCCTCGAGTTTCACGTCTAAATGATACAACCATCTGTGTGTTTTACAGCAGCTGGTTCAGTGAATGTGTGTCATCTCGAACCTCAGGAGGACGGTTTCAAACCCTTTACTCTAGTTGCTTTTTATCTTTATGTACATGTTCACTCGTATCCCAACCTTCTCTGAGTTGTGGTTGTAACGGTTGTTGAAGACACCGTGACCAGACTTAGCGGCTCTTATTTAATGTAACCGTTACTGACTTTGACCACGTTGAACTCGATCTCACCTGTGCTCCCTCCATCTTGTAGCTATGAATGATGCAGTGTAAGATGCCCTTGTACTTCCTCTGCAGCTGAGCGTCGGCCTGCATCCGACTCTTCACCACGTCGGCCGGCGTCGCCGTGACCCAGGAAATAGACCCTGACCCAGAGGAGAGAGACACACCTTCAGTTTCAGACCAGCGTTTTCATCTTGTTTCTTTTACGTGGTTTTCATCTCGTTCCTTTTTTTTTATGGTTTTCATAGGGTTAGACCAAAATAAAGCTGGAACTATATGTGATGACATTTCGACTCCTCCCTTAACGACAGAACAAACCTCCCTCAGTGAACGCACGTCTCTGCTCTGACCAATCAGCAGCCACATACACATGATATCGACCAATCACTGGAGAGCTCCTCCTCCTCTGGTCCAACAGCTTTGTTCCTTACCATTTAAATCCTCATTTATACAGAGGTCGTAGAACGTGAAAAGTTGACCTCAAAGCCACATGAAACGTCTCAGTTAAAGATGTAAAGAGACGAAAAAGTCCATTTAATTCAACACTGTTCTGTCGATGGAAGAGGCAGTAAAAATGTAGACGTTATGTTAATTCATGATGTATTTGTGTCAGTTTTTTTCCCCAGGTCTCGAGTTGAAAACACTACCCTCGAAAACACAACTTCATTTTCATATGATCTCAGCTAACGCCTGTCACATCCAAACGACAAATTTACAAAGTTTTAAAATATATGAAATCACACCAATGATCATCAACTGGCAGCTACAGAGCATTAATAAATTCCAGGGATGTTCAGGTTTATCGGCCAATAAGACAACGTTTCACTGACATTTATCTGTTATTAAAGCTGTTTTTCTTTTCTTCACCAAGAAGCAGAAACAGTAATTCACGTTCGTTGATGAAATCTGAATGAATTCATCTGCAGCCGAACAAGAGACGACACAGGACACGACGTCAACGGGACGTCAGCTCGGGTCAGGACAGGCTTCAGCTTTAATCATCATGTTTAACACAGAGAGGGTTGGTCCAGATTACACAGCTGACCTCCTGACCTCTGACCTCCTACCAGCCTAAATATAACCTGACATCCTCAGGTCTTTACTGGACACTCCAACCTAAGAACTAGAGGCGACTCAGCCTCTCAGTCCTGGAGAAGAAACCGTCAGAGAGAAAGAAAGCTGTCATTCCATTAAAAAACAAAAAATCAACTAATTAATCACACGATTTGCTGTGATTAATCACATTTTTTCTTCTTAAGACCAGAGCTTGATGCAAAAACAGGACATTGGGCTGAGAGATTTTTCACTATTTGACTCTGTCGAAGAAAAGAGACTAAACGTACGACTGAACAGAACGGTGTGGGTCGGTACCTGCCAGTCCTCCGGCGAGCCAGATGGAGCAGGGGTTGGGGCTGGACGTGGCGTCCGGTCTCAGCAGGTCACAGAAGATGGTGTAGGGGATGAAGTACAGCGTGTACCCGGGTACGTCCCTAAGGATCATGGCCCCCGCCCCTCGGTACAGGCCCTGGAGGCCCTCGGCCTGCAGGATGCTGCCGATGCAGTGGATGGGGCCCCGGTACAGACTCTGACCGGGGAGGCCGACGGAGCGGAGGGGGATGTCGGAGCCATTCGACATGTTACCGGCCAGATGCAGGTTCTCTGGAGACGAGAACCAAAGAAGAGTCAGGAAAACGGGGACAACATCATGAACAGAATGAGACACATTCTGAAGGGTAGAAAAATGACCAAACACTACTGAAATAAAAAACTGACACCAACCCCTCGACACCATTGAAAACTACACCTACTCCTGAACCTCCTGATCCACCTGAACCTCCTGATCCACCTGAACCTCCTGATCCACCTGAACCTCCTGATCCACCTGAACTCTGTATCAAACACACAAACACTGAGTTTATTAAAGTAGGTTCACCTTCACCTGAGGAGGGTGTTACCGTCATCACAGACTCTATAAACTAATAAAACAAACGTTTTACATGTTGTGTCACGTGATCATTAAACTGACTGAGTTTTATTGTTCTGCAGCCGATACAACCTCTGGTCATAGTATTTACTGCATGGAGGTTATTTTACCACCCTTTCCTGTTGTGCAAAGTGACACAGCTGAAAATGTCACGATAAACATTTTCATATCAGTTGATTTTGGTCATTATCATGATTAATGTCAAATCATTAGTTCTTAAAGTTTGAAGGCTATTTTTTGTCCTGACTGAAAGTTGAAGAACCAGACAGTTATTAGTGGTTTTAGATTATTTGTAAAAGCGACGTGTCCAACTGTCAGAGTTTGTCTGATCTGTAACAGACCAGTGTCTGAACAAACGTCCTGCACTTTGAGCCAGAAAACACAAACACTGGGTTTATTGAAGTCGAGGCCAAAGTTCCTTCAAACAGTTAAAAACAAATACATAAAAACCGAGTTCATACATGAGCCATACAAGGTGAAAACGGATGAAGACGTTGTAAACTAATTAAATGCAGTAAATATCTGAGGTGTGATTTGATTGTGATTAAACTGGTCTGACCTCAGGTTTTTATGGATGAACAATACGATCACCACCGTCTGTACTGGATCTGTGTCTCTACTGTTGGTGTGATTAAAGGTGGAAACGCAAACTTCAGTCCTTAATATTATTCAGCAGAATAGGACAAACATTCACAGTTTTCTTACGATGGAAAAGGACAAAAGGACGATTTTTCCACTGTTCGTACTTGAAATGACCCTGGATTCATAGTTTTCTGAACGGAGATGGTGCATTTATGTTATATTTAGTTCACACACTAATAGAAGAGAATAATCACACGGTGGTTTCATGAGTTTTAGGGCTTCTTCAGTCTGTGAGAATTATTAGTCTCATGAGAAACATTTTTTGTGGCTTCAATGTGCTTGAAAACTCATAAAAATGTGTACAGAAGTGGCAAAAAATTTGATATTTTAATGGATATTTACACTTTTCAAACTGCAGAAATGACTCTCTAGCGCCACCTACCATGGATGTGGAATCTGTTACATGTGTGTCACACATACATCTACAGAGAACTATTAGTCACATGATCTCAACAAAACAGGAAGTCGGCCATTTTGAATGTTTTACTCTTGTATAGCGATTTAATCACGTTGTATTTTAACAAACTCCTCCCATAGGTTTCATTCAATCGACGTCACATTGGATCCACCCACTGTTACGATGTTGAAGATGAAAACTCATCCAAACAGTGACTTTTCGTTGCACTATGTGGTCGTGACGATGGCGTGAAACAAAACTCATTGTCTGATCTGCACCAAACTTGCAGGATGTGTTTTATGCACGATACAGAGACACTACGTATACTTAGTGTTGTTCTCTAGTGCCACATAGTGGACATTGGAGGGGATATTTAACTCACTAAATGATGCTGGACCTAAAGACGTCTACATGTAAGAAAAACCCTGGACCCGGTCTACGTGGAGCTACGAGGACCCCATCAGCGCTGCAGCTTTAAGGATCTCTGTTTTGTTACTTTTTCCAAACTACTGTGAAGGAGGAAACTGTAAACCACTAAGAGACAGGTTTCAGACCCACAGGGAGTCATGAGTCATGATACATTCTGGTTTCAGAATGTATTGTTTTTCACATGAAGCAACGATAAGGACTGAAACTAATTATCAACCCTTCAGTTCAGATGCAGAGAACATGTTGTTCTCAAGGTAATCAGCAGAAAAGCTTGAAATATTCCCACTGTTGACTGTTTCTAACAGTTTACGGCCTTTCATACTTTAGGTCTTGTAGTATCATCATCAGAACATTACATGAACTTCTGTCAAACCTACGCTTCGTCCGTTTTTTTGAAACGCTGTGTGTTCGTTTGCCAACATTAATAAACTGCGACTGACAGTGTTTGGGAATGAACGTTCTAACAGAAACTAGAGAAATCTTGAGGAGTTTCTGAATAAACTGTTTATGTGACTCAAATTCACACCTAGAAAAAGTTAAAGCTGCCTCTTGATTGTTTCCAGATCTGTCTGAACAATCGCTGCCACGTTGGAAAGACAACGGTTTATGTAAAGTATGTGGACTATGAGCCAGAAACCAGGAGGAAGTCAACAAACCACCGGCAGTAGCCTCTCTTTTCAGCTTCTCTCTGCTCCCAACACAGAAAAACAGCCCAAACAGATGGACAGTTGTTTACCTGCGAGGAGCGTCTGCGTCTGCATTTGCAGTCGGATCTTGACCAGGTCCACCGGAGCCCCCAGACCCACCGACACCAGCCCCGTCAACATGCTGGCCACGGTCAGGTCCAGCATGCCGCAGGGATGTCGCCCGTCGCCATAGCGATACTTGCTTATGAGTCTCTGTGCGTTGCTGAAGAAGCCAAACACCACTGAGTTGTAGACGGTGATAGAGGCCAGAGGGAACGACATGCCCTTAAAGAACCCGGAGACCTGCGAACAACAGTTACTACGGCTTTACAAACACCTTCATTCAACGTAAAACCACACGCTCTTCAGACACATGTGCACAATCTGAGAGCACAGACGTTAACAAAAAGGCCAAGTCTGTGCCAAGTATTTTTCTTGGTGGAAAACATTCCCCGGGATCAGGAGGAGATCGGGTTTGGATCCATATGTTGAAACTCAAACACAGCTGGACAACAAATCATCCAAAAGCTGATAGGAAAACTGTAGATTCTCACACAATATGGGCGGTGTCCGTGTCAACACGACAACAAACAGGGTTGGTTTTTAGGATGAACTTGATTCGGTCATTTTGTTTTTTCACTGGAAACGTTGAGAATATCACAGATCTAATGTCTCTGGAGAACTGTTGTGAAAAATGCTCTTAACGGAACTTTTGTGTCTCTTTTGTGTTGTTTTCATCTTGTTTCATTTTTCGTGTGTGATTTTTCCAAGTGATCCTCTTTTCTATGTGTTATTGTTTCATCCATTTAGGTTCAAATCAGACACAATGACACAAAAATAATGGATAATTCACCTCAAATGTAGTAGAACTAGAGCCTGTTTAGAAAATGTTAGGAGTAGAAAGAACAGATATTTGTGTTAAAATGTAGGAAGTAAAAGGAAACATAAATACTGAGTAAAGTACAGATACGGAAGTACAGTCATGAAGTATTTGTACTTTGTTACTGTTGTATCTGAACTCAGTCTACATTATATTAACATTACGTTCAAAGACAGATTCACAAACTCCAACGTATCAACAGTGTCTGTTGGTGAAATCCTCTCCTGAGTCTTAACCTTTGACACAGTGAAACGTCCTCATGGGAGGAGACGTTACCATGGAAACGGCTAAACACTATTTATGACCAGAATCTTTTTCTGGGTAAAATCTGTCTGCGTTGCATCTTATTTTGGTTCCAATTTGAATCGTTTTCACACAAGTAGCATTGATTTTTAAATCTCAAACAAGTGTTTTTGCGTTTCTGATCCCGGGGTTGAGTTAAACTTTATTGAATGCATTCGTTTACTTACGGTTTCCTTTCTGTAGATGGTGAGGACACAGTGCAGAGTGTTTCTGTAGCCTTTACCCGCCTGCAGCCGCGTCTGCGCGACACAAAAACAACACAAACTGTATCTTCTCATTGGCTGAGTTTCCAGAAAGTGTCAACGTTGGAACTGAAGCAAACTTTTGAAGAGTTGCAAAAAAGAAAATGAAAATGATATGCGTTTCCATAAACTTGTTTGTAAAGAATAAACTTGTCTGCATCGTGTGGTCAGTTTGAAAATGCCTTATTTTTAGTAGGACAGTAAAGTATTGTTTTTAACAAAAATGACTTATCAGGGCTGGTTCTGCAGGGAAACGTCTTCTATCGTCTCCACATAAAGGCGGTGCTGACACCTGAACGTTATATTCACTGCAGACGCTCCACATCACTGGCAGATTTTATGACGTCAAGACTATAAAGGTTCTTGAAAAATTCAACAGAACATCTGCATCTGACGCACATATGAGAGAAAACCAAGAAGAAGTGAAGTTTTGGCCTGTTTTTCTAAATGCTTGGGTTATGTTTGTTCCATGAGGTAAATGAATCCAGACTGGACGTAGGAGAATAAACACCAGCAGATGACGACCTGCAGGGTTTAGTTTGTTTCGTTGTAGTGAGGACTGGTTTGGTCTCACATACCTTCACTGTGTCCAGAGGATGGCCCACCACCACACTGGAGGCGCCTGCACACACAAAAAAACACACAAAACACACAAAACACATCACAAAACAGACAGAAACAATGAATGCACACACCACAGGAGAAAAACAGGCACCGAGAAAAAAGAGGAATGTGTGGCAGGAAGTCAAACCCACGGAAAACATGGAAATAACTCACATATGTTAAAGACAGACCATGAGTTTCACGTCCAAACCGTCGTCTGTCTCTGTTTACACTGATTCTCATTCAGTGAGTAAATTAGAGCTGGAACTAAACGGAAAAACCACCAAACTCTGCATGTTTCAAGAGGCTTTTGTTTTACATCTGACCAGAAACTCAAAGTTCATTTCAACATCTGTTTCAGTTTTTAAACATTTAAGTCAAACTAAACTTGAGAAACACAAACAGGCGGATTAGCCGAAAATAAAGTGTGCAGCGTGTTTCCAAAACACACCACTTTGTAAAAAGGGAAGTCAAAAATAAATGTGACTTCAGGGTTTTTTGACTCTGTTAGATTGAATTATTATTATTATTATTATTATTAGTATTATTATTATTATTAGTTATTTACAAAGATGAAGAAAACTTCAAACTGGTGATCCTCATCAGGTTCTTTTCATCTGATTCTAGTCTGGTTGACTTTACACAACTTTTACAAACATTCATTCAGTTTTTAGTTTTGGTTCCAGTTTTTCTTCTCAGCCTTAAATTTTCCTTCTTTTAATCTGAAGTTCGTCTGAACATAAACATCAAGACAACAACTTCTTTTCACATGTGTATTTTCAACTGTATTCACTTTCTGTGAATCAACAGGACTCTTTGAGGCCTGGTTTTTGTTTGTGCCACTAGACCTGGTGCAGCAGCAGCGCCCCTAGCGGCCGTGCAGTCATTGACACCAGGTCACTCTTAAGTATAAAACTGTGTTTTCTGCAGAAATAAATGACCCTAAAGCAACAAACACGGGACATGGTTTTATTGTGCGAGACTTTCTTCAGCTGCAGGTTTTAATTTAACAGTTAAAACAGTAGCAAATTAATGTTTATGAGTTTGGGGGAGAAGTGGGGTTCCAGATCCAGATGCATTGTTTTCAACGGATCTGGATGCAGAAGCGTCTCCTTATACTTTTTGTGCATAAACTGCAGCAGCGTCGCCTTTTTCTGAACCAGTGTATTTTTATATGCATGTAAAATCTAATGTAATCCGCAGTAACGTGCAGTTAGAACATGAGAAGACGCTGAATGCATGAGCCAAAACCCCGAACCCCGAACCCCCCGAAGCCCTCACTGACCCACAGTAACACACAAACCAATGAAAGGCTGTGAATGAGTCCGTGTCACTCACCCGCGACCCATCCCGCGACAAAATCATCCAACCGAAAGCTCTGCATCTTCAACTCAGCCAAAAGTCATGAGTCAGAAAAGTCTGAAGCGCCTGAAGCGACCCAGATCAAACTTCAGGTAGAGTCCGCTTCAAGTCCCACGAAATAAAGACAGACTTGACTGAGTGGCTTTGATAAGAGAGAAAAACACAGCGGGGGGAGACGCGCAGCCAATCAGAACGCAGCGTGAATGTACGGGACGGCTCCTCTGACCAATCACAGCGAAGACACACAGCGGCCCCGCAGCCAATAGACAGAGACATGGAAATGAGCCATGAGGAGGAGAACACAGAGGGCTCTTCCCCATTCTGGACAGAGGACAGAGGAGCCGAGGACAGAGGAGCCGAGGACAGAGGAGCCGAGTACAGAGGAGCCGAGGACAGAGGAGCCGAGTACAGAGGAGTCGAGGACAGAGGAGTCGAGGACAGAGGAGTCGAGGAAAGAGGACAGAGGAGTCGAGGACAGAGGAGCCGAGGAAAGAGGACAGAGGAAAGAGGACAGAGGAGTCGAGGACAGAGGAGTCGAGGAAAGAGGACAGAGGAGCCGAGGACAGAGGAGTCGAGGAAAGAGGACAGAGGAGCCGAGGACAGAGGAGTCGAGGACAGAGGAGTCGAGGACAGAGGAGCCGAGGAAAGAGGACAGAGGAGTCGAGGACAGAGGAGTCGAGGAAAGAGGACAGAGGAGCCGAGGACAGAGGAGTCGAG
>JAPQRN010000002.1:4633387-4653185 GCA_037367275.1 Coranthus polyacanthus
CTGTTGTGTCTTTTTTTTGTAATGAACATGTACCTGTATGTGTCTGTGTGAAACAGATGTATAGGATCTATATGTCATATATGTGTAAAAGTCATGTATGACCTGCAGTAGATCGAGGTCAGACACATGTACTGGTGTTAAAATCTATAGAATATAAAGAATACAGTTCAACAACACAAACCAACACTTTGAAGTGAACTTGAGTTTATAATTGAACTTCATGACAGACTGAAGCCTCTGAGTCTGATATGATCTGAAGGTCCACAGTGTCCACGGTGTCCTCAGTGTATACGGCGTCCTCAGTGTCCACAGGTCAATGTCCAACAACAACTATGATTTGTCTCAGAGATTGGAGACGTTTTTGAGGTCTTTGAAAAGTCTCTATTGTTTTTTGTTGATTTAGTTTTTATGTGTGCTAGCCTCTTCCGTCATCCATTCCGGGATTGTTCATCAGCTGCTGCCAAAGCCACCTGTAGATAGTTTTGACACAGTGATTCTTTTCTGCAGCGGAGGCAGTAGCTTGTGTCTCAATCAGACTCTATTCTGCTGTTCTATCCATTCATTCACATCATGCCATTTGGTGGCTGTTTTTGCAGAGTGAGGGCTTGGCAGGCAACACTGCGCACCGTTTTTTTTTTTGTTTCACAGGCTGAATAATTCATTCAGTAACTGCTTACGTAATCTCAATAAGAAGTCCTCCATTCATTCAAAATGCATTTGCTGATGCATGTGACTGAGCCAAAAAAGAAAACACAACAGGCATCCATCGAGCTCCGGCAGGATCATATCTGAGAATTGAAGCATGGTAACGATGCTGTCAAAATGTGTGGTGATGAAACCATTTTCTGTGGAGCCTCTGTATCTGTTATTATCCTCCAGATGGAGCGGTCTCAGCAGGAGGTGGACTCAGTCAGTCTTTGTGTGTTTGGGCAGTCGATGCTCCATTATACAGTGTTTTCAACCCACTTCTGTGCACGCCTGACTAGGTGATTATCCCACCTGCCACTGATAGCACTTCAGGCACGTGCCACTTCAGCCTCTTTCTGTTCCTTTCAATCCGTGAGAACCTCCATCAGCTTCCTCTTTCACATGTTCTCTGTGGTGTCTCTTCCACCAGTGGAGCTTCCTGATGACTGAAAGATGTTTAGAACTAGATAATACATGATAGGCCTGGGAGATAAAATGACAACAATGATCATCTCCATATAATTTTATATCACATTGAGATGTAATTCTTATGTCGTAATAATTTTCCTTGAAGATCAACGGCTGTGATTATGATGATATAATTATTTTATCACAATAATTATCATTATCATGATGTACATCGTTTTCCTTTAAGGTTTATTTTGTTCACATTGTCAAATAAAACACCAAATGTTTCAATGATTTGTTGCTTTACTTAATTGTACTCACACATAACATATGCTGGCTTTTACAACATTAAATTAACACAATAAACACAATTTGACAAAAACAAAATAAGAATGAAAATTAGAAATAATTTAAAACCACAAATAACCATCTAGTTTCTTCAACCTTCACTCTGAACCAAAACTCAGCCTTTAAACATGTATTGTGATATTATTAGTATTTACTGATCTGAACATTTTTCATGTCCTTCATTTCATGAATACACTTTTACCCTGCACACAACTATTTCACCATTCAGTCCTCTGAAAAGCTCTGTTCTCTCTGCCTTCTGTGAAAGGTAACATTTTAAAGAGTTTGAAGTTGTTTTATTTGAGCTCAAAAACCTTAAGGACGAGTGGCCTTTCTTTCTAGCTCCACCACTGAAATAATTATGTCACATTTCAAGGCCAAGTGCAGAACAATTAGCTAATTAGTGCTGACAAGTGGCTCTGAGCTGATGTCTGCCCAGTGTTTTCACACAGAGTTCTTCTCTTTGATACAAGCTGTGTTGATGAGTATGTTCATGATCTCACTGACACAGATTTTCTGTTATATGTTTATTGATACACAGTGGAATCTGCAGACACACATTAAATCCTATAGATTCACACACTGCGGTGTAGTGGTGGTGGGTTCCCTCTGCACACACAGGACAGTCTGCAGTGCATTTAATGATGTGTTTGCTTTGGTTCTTGTGTTGTGGTTTTAGTTGGTCTCAATGAGTTGATTAAAGCTGGTAGGCCGAGGCGCAGGATTAGACCAGGAGACAGAAACAGGAGAGAGAATTTACAACAAAACTAATACTTCATATACATGTTGATTTGGACTCACTTTGAGCCTAAAACAGACTTTTGTAACAGGATTTCTACAAAGTGTGGACATTAGTCATGTGTTTCTGCAAAAGTAACAACAAAAACCAAAATGACAAAATGTAAAACATGGGCTGTTTCTGGTGGCAACATAATAGAAACATAATGTTAAAAGAAGAATTAGTGTAATCACCTTTAAACATTGCATTTTCCTCACCATCTGACTTTTTTTGACTGTTTATAAATTATCACCAATTCTGTTACACCTTTTTCCAATCCACTACTTTTTAAATACTTTAAATACTGGGATTTATTTTCAATTGAACTCATTTGAATGAAATTACATCAGTAGTTTTTGGGAGAAAAATATAAATTATGCATCATTTTGACTGTAGTTAAATCAGAGGAACATACTGTATGTCGAAGGATTATCACAGACTGGTTTACATCAAAGGCAGAGGATAATTACGTCCAAAAACAGCACAGATGCCGTAAATGTGAATCAAAGACTTGTGATTTCATGATGGTAATCGTGATTTTATTTTCAAAGAGCACAGCACAGAATCATCTGATATTTTGGGGTAAATACATATTTCTGACATGAAAAGGTGATAAAAGGGTCAAATGTAACCCCACGACAACAAGAGAAATACCATTTTTGAGATGAGTTGTTGATTCCTCCATTTTCTGCCAGGGGCGCTTTAGTCTTGTAATAACATTTTCTCTTAATGTTTCATGACTCCTATTATGTTTTGTTATAAACTTAATGCTGCTGAAATTAAGTTATGATGACATGATTTCAAAATACCTAAAGTGTTGATCCTGAATGTAAGTGTAAATTCTTCACAAAATATGAAAGGATTTGAGAAGTATTAAAGTTTAGGAGGTCATTGGTGGGTAGACATCTTTCAAATTCAAACATTTGCTTTGTTAAATTATACAACAGTGAAAGATATTGACTTCATTCTCAAGTCAGGCTTTAAGAGCAGAGCATCCTGTCAATCACATCCCGTCTTTGTTAAGATACTGTTACTGTTACATAATTAAACAGTTTTATTACTTGCACAAACCTTTAGAGTAAAAATATGCAAAGGTGTGATTAGAAAATTACTCACAATGTATTTAATAATAATTTAACCCAAACCACAGCACTTTTATTGTCTAAAGACTCTGATCTCTAGTGCCAAAGTCCTGGATTGTGTAAATCCACCGTCCACCTCAGCCTCTGTGTCCACCTCTGAGACTGTTTTAAATATAAATTAAATACCTCTGATGCAGTGTTCTTTACTCGGTCCTTATCTACAGTCACTGATGGATGGAAAACATGCATGAGTTTTAGTCCCGAGCCGACAAGGCTTTTATTTCTTGTCATCTCTGGTCTTCAAGGAGATAATAAAAAATGAGTGTGTTGAAGAGTAAAGGTGCTGATATCAGGTGCATGTGACAGACATGTTCAGCCAAACTCTAATCTCTAATTACATGGAGATTTCACAAAGGTGAGAAAATCCTCAGGCCACATTTGATGAATGTGAATGTGGTTTGAAGAATAAAAATGACTGTTACAGAAAATACACTGCTGATTATGTGATCATATCAGTTTTTCATTAATTCTGCCTTTACTGCCAAAAGTGAATTTGTTAATGAGTCAGAACGGTGAAAGCAGAGACAGGTGTAGAGTTTCCTCCATTCAGAAAAATGATGCCCTCTCTTTTATTACATGAGCTGTGATGAAACTGTAGACAGACGCCATAGTTTATTTAAAACCATGTTCAGTCCGATCACAGTACAGTGCTGACTTATTATTTATATCATACTAATGGGGTCTGCTGACTGTATGACTGAACCTTTTCACAGTTTCTAAAAAACTGAAACAATGACTTTTGTCAGTGTAGATTTTAGTCCTGGTTTTTGTCCCTCATAGTCCACACATTCTTTACTCCGGTACAAGTACAGGAGTAAACTTGAGTAGAAAATACTCAAGAAGCACAGATTCAAGATTCTTGACAAAAGCTGAGGCACTCGAGAGTCAAAATTTAAAAAGCAATCTGCAGGTGGACAAACAGTCGCATGGTTAAAATGAACACTTTTTTTTGTACATCCGAACAGCACTCTTTGGCCTTTGGCCACTGATTCTTTACTCAAATAAAAGTACACAAGTACAAGCTCTGAAATGTACTCAGAGAGTAAAAGCACAAAGTATTTCTACTGAACCTCACATCATCCATGTCAGTGTTAGTTCTGCTAGTCTCAGACAGACTAAATAGACAACACCTTTTCTCCACAGTCGAGTCTCCATTTATTACCTCTTTCATCTTGTTTCGTCTTTTGCGTAACTACATTTGTCGTGTGTGATATTCACCAATCAATTCACCAACGGGTCATCTTTTCTATTATTGTTTCATTCATTTAGGTCAAAATCAGTCTTGATGTCATGAAGACGCACAATGATGCAAAATAAAAATAATGGATAATTCTCCTCAAATGCATTAAAACTAAAGCCTATTTTGAAAATGTAAAGAGTAGAAACTAAAGATATTTGTGTTAAAATGTAGGAGTAAAAGTCATCAGAAAAATAATTACTGAAGTAAAGTACAAATACCTGAAAACTAGTACAGTGATATTTGTACTTCGTTGTTGGTAGAATAGATGAAAAACATACACATCACTGTCAAACGTGCATGAAAATAAACAAGGTCTCTATGATTTCATGTACATCACTGTGTAAAAATCCCCTTGTTTATAGCAGAGGCCTCACAGTAATTTGTATTTGAGTTTTATTTTTATGCCTTTTGTCAGAAAGCACTTTGCAACAGTACGTATCAGTTTTTTAAAGTGGAGGAGGGTGATTATTGACCTGAAATTAGGGCTCATTTTGAAGATCTATGTAATATTGGCTGCAGGTTGGTGTAGTGAGCAGGATGTCCTTCAACTGGAGGTCATCTCATATAGAAGAATCTGTCCGACGGGTCCCTGAACACAACGTCGAGTCAAGAGTGACTGATGCTAAATATTAGTCACTAAAGCAAGAAATACAATTCAATTCAATTTTATTTATATAGCCCAATACCACAAATCAAGATTTGCCTCAAAGGGCTTTACAGTCCATACAAGGTACAACACCCTCTGTTCGAGTGAGGAAAAACTGCCCAAAAAACCCATCCGGGAAAAATGGTAGAAACCTCAGTTTGAGCTACAGAGGAGGGATCCCTCTTCAGGACGGACAGACAGTGCAATAGGTGTTGTGTGGACAGACAATGATAAACAGTGTAAATGCTCAACATGACACAACATTCACACAGACAGGACGATAGAGAGAGAACAACAAACAACACAGACACTGGAGGAAACACTGGACAGGATGGAGTCGAGAACCACACATCAGGAACCTCCAGATCCAGAGATACTTGTAGAAAGGAACAGGAAGAGAGAGGACAGAAAGGAAAAAGCACAAAACTACGGGAAAGAGAAGACACAAAATTAGTTACATGTAATGAAGACATATGTAGTACATGGAGAGACAGAGAGACAGAAAGAGATAGAAAGAGATAGAGGAGGAGAGATGATCGATGCATCACTGTCCTCCATCAGACTAAGACTATGCAGCAATACGTCATATCTATATCTGTTAAAAGTGAGTTTTCTAAGACAGACACACTGGTGGAAACTCACCATCTCAGATTTAGGCCATTTTGATGAACAGTAAAATCAGAACACTAATCAGAGTTTGTTCAGATTAACCCCTCACCTGCCAAACAGGCCACAGACAATGTTTTAAACACTTGTTGCAGCAGTAGTTTCAAACTGTTAATTAGTTATTTCCATTGTGCAGCTTGGCTCCAGGTTTCTGTTGGTGTGATATGACAGAGCATATTGATCTACAATGTGGTCCAGGTATTTTTGTGGAACAGCTCCTAGATTTAGACATGTGAACCAAAAACTCAAACCTGCAACAAGGAAACGTGAAGATTTCTGGCGCTGGTAAGAACAGAACCTCAGTGCAGATCTAATAAAAGGGTCAAAGATTCTGTCAGATAGATTTTATTTTTATTTAGATTTTATTTAGTTTTTGAGCTGGTTTTGTTTTAAAAAAGTGAAACAGAATTTACATTGTTACTGTTCATATGTGTGGCACAGTGACCCACAGACACAGCAATGTTTTATTTTTCTTTTCAAAACAAACATAAATATTTCTTCAAATAAAAACCAGGAGTCAATTAAAAGCCGGGTCTCTAATAATAGCTGGAGACAAGGACGACGCGAACAATTAAAAGCCGGACCTCAAATACAGGCCCTGTAAAAAATAATATGGATAAACTTCTAGTGTCTGTCATGTAATGTGCTGCCAGATAATGCCTAAGTTTAATTTAATACATTCAACAATATAATCAGGGGAATTTTTAACATGTTGTTGTTCTAGATCACTCACCTGATGTGTTATTGTCTGGTTTCAGTCACTGCAGGAGTGTGTGTCTTACTTTTTAAGCTAAAACCAGAAACTTACCAGTGAAACAGACACCATTTACAGAATAAAAGCTCTGTTAACTAATGAATAGATTCTATTCACTGAAACACGAGAGGGCTTTTATTTTGTAATGGTAAAGGAAGTGATGCGTTTGTGGAAACGCACATTGCAGTACTTTTAACATCACAAACGGGAGTGAATCAAAACAGGGTTTCGTGGGATGAACATGGTATCATGACACTCAAAAAACAATGATTTCATCTACATCTGTGATTTGGAAATGAACTGAGTGGTCTCATCATTTCATTTGAACTGGTCTTTTCATTTTCTAACACTGTACACTGTACTTAACACAAGTTATTTTTCTTGTTTCATTCTTGCCTGACTGATAATGAAGCAGCATAGAATCAGAATGGTGTTTCCTGCTGCTCTTGTCTTGCCAGTTTTCCCATCTGTGGACTCTGTGGACTCTATTTCTATCCCACTTCATGGTGGGGCTCTGATCCAGCTAAGTGGCATTTTCGTCTAGCAAACAGACTCCAGGTTGTTTGGTATTTTGGTGACTCGTTGTCAGCTCCGCTGAGGCTGAGTGGGAGTCAAGCTGCTTTTTGGGACATCAGGAATGTTTTTCAGCTCAGACCTGATCAAGATGCAGACCACATTGCAAAGTGCAGGTGTATCTTGGTTAGTTTTGTGTTTTTAAAGTAATGTGCAAGATGAGTAGCAGAAATCGACCCATAATAACATTTATGGTTATTCAACATTTTATTGTGGCTCATCTGTGTCTCAAACACATCATGAGAAACTTTTTGGTGAATCTGCATTAAAGGAAGGGTTATTAAAAAAATTTGTGTTTCACATTGCAATGGCCCATTTTTTGATTTTTTGTGTAGAAATGCTCGGTACTTCAGCGGAGGTAGTTTCTAAAAATCTGAATCAATATGGATATGACGAACCAATTGCACATTACTTTCACACTAACCTTCAAACAACTATTACCTGCCACATTTAATTTAAATTATGATGATCTCCATTTTGTCATCATAAATCCCATCAGTCAATGTGGAAACAGATTGCATACATAATATAAGAAATACACACAATGACATAATGCAAACCACTAAACCTTAACCTCACAGCTGAAAGCTTAACCCTAACATAATTCAAACCTTGAGTTTGCTTGAATTGTTCTCATCAGTTCACTGCAGTTATGTCATAGCTGCCCTTTAAAAGAAAACAAGTAACCAAGCAACAGAGAGGACACTCGACTCTTATCAGCTGCAGAGACACAAACACAGCGCTATATTTATGTCAAACCAATGCCCTTAAACATGATGAAAAAACAGCCAAGTTCTATAAAAATATGATAAAACATTTAATCGAAAGGGCAGCCAAATGTGGTCTGACATATTCAGTTTCCACTTTATTAAATACTTCTGATACAGTCCAATAAATGCTTCAGTGTTTAGTGTGTCTAAACCTTATGGTCATTTTGGAGACTGTTTTTTTTGTGTTGTTGAACTTATTTATGCCACACTGAGAGGGATTTTTTTACACCTTGCCATGTGTGGTGGCCAGAACCACACATTAAAAGTCAAAAGGTCACACTTACCCACATCAACATGTCAAGTTATTTTTGTTTGCAGTCACTTAAACTGTATAAACGCATTGTGCATCAGTTTGTTTGCTTTAGAATTTTGTGTATTAGTGCTTTTGACAAGCATTGTTTCTGGATGTAGTGCACGTTTAGTTTACATTGTTACATTTGCTAATTGTTTTGATTATGTACCAGGACTTTCAGCTCCTTCCCTTCTCTCAAGAAAACACTGACAAAATGGACCCACAGAAAAGACTGGTGATTAAATCTGAAGTTCACCGATGGTTCGTTTCATGAACATCTGAGGTGTTTTCCACACATACGGCCATATTGACTGACTGAGAGTAAGATTCTGCTCCTTTTCATTCAGCCATCTAAATTTTTTTTTAATGTTTGTATTGTTTATTTTATTGTTTTGTAAAGAATGAAATACATCTATTAATAAATAAGGGTTAGGGTTAGGCTACAGTCTGCTCTGTTTTCAGGACCTATTCACAAAAGATTTTGTGCTAATTATATGCTGCTGAAAACATGCCCATATGGTTTTCCACCTGAGTGCAATTTGCCCTGGTTTTCCATCAGAGTTTATAATGTTTCAGATATTTCTCCACTTTTCAGACACAGATTGGCCCATAATGAAAACTGCAGAAACTGCAAAAAAACATAAAATTTCATGTCTTTAACGAGCAGAGACACACAATTCTAAGACACGACGCACACATAGAGTTCTTCACAATCACCAACCAACTTTCATGCCTATTCAGGGTTAGGGTTATGCCTATACCTTTTCATGTTTATAATTCAATATACTGAAATGTCCATCAGAATAGGTATTAATAAAATTCAGGCAGGTCTGAAACAGGTTTGATTAATGGCTGACTCTCAAAATAAAGTTATGTGTCACTGAATATATCTGGGATTATGCAGAAACATTTGTACTGATGTTCAGTTTGGTGTCACAGCTGGATGTGTGTCATGTCATCTCTAAACGAGACTAAAGTAACTTCATTAACAGCAGATCAGTCAGAATCTGAAAGTAATTTATGTTGTGTGTTCTGCAGTTCTGTTAATATTTGTTCATAGTAAGGCAGTCTGGTCTCCATCATCACTTTTTTATATGCAAGTATCTGAAACTCTGAGATAACACATACGATAGTTTGGAGCAGTGCTGGGCGAGTTACTGGATGAACATTTCTCTATAGGTGTGAATCTTTCATTTACTGTACTTTGGCATGGCTGAAACAATAGGCAGCAAATAATATTGTAATATTGTTTGATATTAAAAATACTAGTCAGTGCAGACTGTGTTGAAATTTAATATTTTGTTTTGAAAATGAAGTAATGTTAAAAGTATCTAAAAAGTGTTTATTTTTAATCTCTGGTTTTACTGTGTTGCAGTTTGTACAATAAAAAAAGGGCATTCAGCAGCTGTTTTATACACACTGATTCCTTCATATATTGTATAATTTTGCAGCCAAGCAAACCCTTTATTAATCAATTATACTTATATAAAATAAATTCATACTACTTCTGAGAGTAGAATAAACCTCAAATGTATAGAGCAGTGCATCGCATAGCTTTAAACAGAAACAACTGCTAGAAATGTACGTAAAAATACTAAAGAAGTTGAGTCAGTACTTTTACATTTCTGTGTGTGTATTATGTAGAAATAATATATTACTTCTATATAATAATATCTCACTGGAATGAAATCTAAAATGTCAGTAATTGAATAATAATCCTAGCATGATAATGAATGACAGTTAAAGAGAACTACTTTTGTTTTCTTCTGAATTAGCTAAAGGCTGAAAAAACACACGCTGTTGAACGTATGTTTTCAAATCATTGGAAAACCCTGACTTTTCTGTTCATCATAAAATTGGTGAAGTTGCTGAAACTGATTAGTGGAGAAAACATGAATGTTTAGTCTGACCCTGAGTTTTCTTTAGTCTGAGTTTCAGTTTCCACCTGAACTTTGCAGATACAGGGACACAGTGATGGATCAGTGCAGATCAGTCGTACTGTGGTGATATTTGGAGGAATTTTGTAGACGCCATTCCTCCTCGTCTTCCCTCTATCAACTCTCTATTTCTTTTTTCTAGCGCGCTGTCTCCATCAGATTGTGAATGTCTGCTTCTTTTTCTGGGGTCTTTACTCTCTGTCTACTTGTCTTTCCATTGCTCTCTCTCTGCCTCTTATTAACCCTCTGAGTGTCGCTCACTGTCTTTACTTACTTTGTTGAGCTCAGTGAATCCAGGATTGGAATCCCTTCAGCAGTATGTGCACTCCCTGCTGCTCTCATTTCAGATGTTAAGAGCTTTAGCAGACGTCCATCCTCAGGCTCAGACTTCACTCCAACACACAGCAACCTCTGAAACCCCCCAAATACACCCAGATCCAACAGAAGAGAAAGCTTAACTCACCTCTGTGTATTTAATTTCATATTATACTCTGAGTATGTCTGTTTATACTGCAGGCATATTTTGATTTTAAAAAGTAAAACAAAAAAATGTACAAAGGTTAATCACATAAAAAGTAGTTTCTTCTTTTTATATGTTCATATTATAGATGTTTCATGGACATGTATTAAAATGTCTTGTGTAAATATGCCTTTGCCACAGGTATTAAACTGCCTCAATGTTTAACTGTTAAAGAGTTAAGCTCTGATAAATTATTTTAGGTTACTCGCAGGCACCAAACAGCAAACTGACAATTTAACAACAAGCTGCTGAACATAATAACTCATAATGAGTAGTTTGAGGCCAAACCAGAGCTAAGATGAGAGTAAATATTAAAGCACATTCATCATGTGGATGTAAACATGAAGCCACTGGAGGTTAACGTGTCAGCATTTTATCTGCAGTTTACTGTGCATGATTATCATTTTTATGGTTATTTTTAGTCAGACTTGATGTGATTTGGTTGCAGTATGTCAGCTACATGATACACAGGTATAAGACATATACCCACAAAGGATATGAAACTATATATGAATGGTTTTATGACAGAACTTTCACTTTGTTCCGGATAGATTATAACTGCAATAGAATAGGTTTTTTAGGGGATTTGGACATGGAACAGATATAGCAGCTGTTTGTGCTTTACTGAGAGCATTCACGAGGAAAAACAATAACTGACTCTCTGGTTTTGTGAAGACATTTTTCATTTTCATTTTTCAGGCATCTGTTGCAGCAGAGATAGACATCTGCACTCCAACTTGTGAAGTAGAGCTGATGCTTCAATGACACAAAAGACACAAAATGTACTTACATTTTTGATAAACAATATCATGTAAATATACATTTCGAAGGCTTTAATGCATGATTGGAATGACACATTAAGAGATCCAGGGCTTTTTTTTATTCTTATTTTTTACAAAACATTTTTTTAGATTTGAGTCTATTCTTAAAACTTTGTGGCTTTGTGGTTGTTCTGAACTGTGATTACGAAAACAGTAGTTTGTATCTTGGCCATCATCATGTTTTGTCTTCATATTTTCCATTATATAAAGGCCTTCATCATCTGGATCTCCTGACCTCCTCACTTTCCAAAATGCCCCTCAGTCTGTCCTCATACACACAGCACCAGAAACAGAAAAACTGTTGGTGAAAGACTTTCTTCCAAATATATTTCGGTCCATAAAACCCAGGTGGTGAAGAAGATGATGACGAGTAGGAGGAGTGCATTTGTACGATCGCCATAGCAACAAGCAACAACAGCTCTCATATCTACTCATGACTATTGGCTTTTATTTCTAAGAATCTGTTAATTTACCTGCTCTGCTTTTTCCTCTGTTCTCTCCTTCAAGGCAGGATATTCATGCAGGATATTCATGAAAAATAATGTACAGTCTCTAGAGCAGCAACAATGAATTGATTAATCGATTGTCAACTGTTAAACGGATTAACCACTTATCAAAATAGTTGAGGATAGTTTAAGTATTTTTTTTAAAGAAGAAAAGTCAAAATCTTCTTATTCAGCTTCATACATGTGAATATGTTGTGGTTTCTTTACTCCTCTATAAGAGTATGAATGTTTTAGGTTGTGGACCAAAGAGAAGTAGAAGAAGAAGAAGAAGTAGAAGAGGACTTTAGTTACCAGACTTTAAACAGCTACAAAAATGGCAAACACAGTGCTGAAAAATGCAAATATAGTTTTATTTGCACTTCTCTATGTTGCTGTATTCACTGTAGGATGAATACTTCAAGTTGACATAAAAGATTAGATTAGATCAAAATGTAATTATTTTCCTATAATTTTATGACGTAATTTGTTCTATGACTTTGGCACCAATGCCAAGGACTCACACTGAGAGCTGATCATTCTGACTCACAATGTGCCACATGAGATAGCACACTTAATAAAGACAAAAACTCAACAGAATAGTCATCTGTGAATCGTGTTTTCTTCTTTCAGGGATGTGATTGTGGGGAGGCTTCAATTTATGAATGTTGTCTCAGTGACTCCCTGACAGAACTGCCCTCAGGTGCACCCCTTTTCTACCTTTCCCCCGTTGCATTTTGAACAAAGCTGACATCACGATGAGGCCAATAAATGACTGATAATTAGAGGGGAAATGGATTTACTACCAGGGAAGTAATTGGAAGAAACTGAGCTCATATTGACTGGCCTGTCACACATTTCTTTGACTTCAGGATGTGTGTGCATTTGTGGGAGGCTGTGAGAATTACGCCTTTGGGGAAATTATGTTATGTTATGAAGACAATTAGCCTGAAATGACTTGCAGTGCTTCTTTCTCTACATTAACACTAACGGCTGTCTGACAGCTCACACTGTTCTGTCACTAATTTGGGTTGAATCACACAAAGATTGACTCAATGACTTGGGGAAAGTGAGCGAGCTGTTCCACGTTTCCTTCACTTCTGCCTGAATTCAGGGCTCTGACTCAGTAATAGTTATTTTCACTCACTCTGAAGAGTAGAAAGCAAAGCGGGGGGTTTGAGGGAGGCGGAGAGGAAGAAGGCTGAACCTCATTAAATCTTATTTAAAAGTGCATCATGTCATCTGTGACCTATAGTGACGTCTGTAGGCTAACCAGTATTTATAGAACAAATTTATGGTTCATCACTGTGTTAACTGACATAAATAGTAACGCAGTGCTTCCCAAACTACACAGAAATACCCTGTCATGTCGTTTCTGCACACAATTTCCTTACTTTCTCATTTAATTTCTCTAAGGAAATTAAATGAGAAAGTAAGAGACATTTCTAGAGGGAAAGAGTGTGGGATGCCTAGAGAGGAGAGCAGTTGCATCAGCTCTTCTTTGGACACAGGTGACCATTTAGACCACACCGGTTCCAGTCAGTTTAGAGTTTGCAGTTTGTACCTACATTAGTCAATGAGAAGATCAACTTCATCATCTGCTTGTTTGGCAACGTCACTGAGGCTCAAGCCCATTAAGTTTCTTGAATGATGAGTCTATATTTATTTTAATGTTAATGTCATGATGAATCCCAAAAGCAATGCCTTGTGGAGTTCAGGATGATGCAAAACAATAGATAGAATCAGTGTGTTGAGCCATTGTCAAACCATGAAATGCAGATCTTTTAAAATTTTGTAAGAACTGTCAATATTCTACACATTCTCACTGGAAATCCCTGGTCAACATGATCTGTGTCCCAACAGACACAGCTGGATGGATTCAGGTACAGGTATATGTAGCTACCTTTCAATTGTTTTAATTAATAAACTATCCTACATTAGATATCAAACATTATTTTCAATGTTCCAGTTCAAATTCTTTTGCCAGATAAATCTAAGATAAATCTTTGGCCACTGACCATTGACCATTGCAGTAACAGTCATCTTCTAGAAAGTGGAAGCTGACTGCCTTTAGATGATTTTAAATAAAACTGTACCAAATGATCCTCCTAACTATATTCCGCAGACTGTTGCTTACTCAGGCTCCAATACTAACACCAGAATTGATCTGCACACTACAGTCATTTAGTTTACAGAACACAGTACCTTTTTATTTATTCTACAGTAGTCTTAACCAGTGACTGTGCAGACAGTGAAGGCAGAGTTTTATGTGCTGACATTAGCAGTTCAGCACAGTCTGCAAATTAAGCAGTATGCATACTGATATGCTGTTTTGCATGTAAAGAGAAAAATTAGAGCAGAGAACAACTTGTGTTTCTGTAAAAGGTCTGTGCCCTTAATCTAGGTCATTTGACTCTGATTGGTCCAATACAAAAAAAGCAGTGTTAATATTCACACTATGTAGAAAACAGTGGCTGAGATCTTACCCTTCCTGCATCATACCAACTGGATGTCCAAGAGTTTAGTGGCTGTTATCACAGGGCAGATTTCTTACTGAGGCATACATGACTTCTTTTCTATTCTAAAACCTCTCTGGTGTGTTTACTGTCAGAACAGTTAGTGTACAGACACTTTTTGTCCTTCCCTGCCCACACTATTGGTCACACATCATTAACTGTCCCATTCAGGAAGATGGGGTTGTTACATTATCTCTGGACTCCAAATGAGCCTCAGTGGCCTGAAATGGGCTCAGCTATTCTTGGTTCACTGGCACCTGTTATTACCTTGGTGTTGGTCTTGATGATGATAGATGCATCGGCTGAAAGCAATCGTCATTTAAATATCACACCCCTATTTGTTCTGCTTCTGCCCCTTGAGTTTATGACATGGAGATACGGAATACATTTTATACAAGATATAAAATAGTTCCTGAAAACATGTGAAGCGCTATAGCTATGGTGCTTTTACTTAAGTAAAGAATCTGAAACTTCTTCCACCACAGGTTCAAGGCTCTTGCCTAAAATGGAAACAGCCTGGAGGCCACATTCTACCTGAGTCTTACAACAACTGTGGCCCCCAATAGGAAGCAGCTGATTGAAAGTTTCACCCCTAAAAATATCAGTTAACCACCCATATTCATGGGAATATTTGAAAGACAAGAAAAGAAAAGTGTCTTTCTCTGACTGGAGAATTAAAATTTTAAAATGATGGATTGGATTTAATACTGTACTTTGTGATTTTTGCATGAAAAATCTCTTGGAAATGGCATTTCCGTGCATGATAATATGATGATTTACTGACTGTGCAGATGGATATATCAGATGGCTTGTGTGTGGGATATACAACAGAAAGACTCGGGCTGTAGTTGTTTAAACCTGTTTGTGTCTTTATTGAAAAGGGGTGCTGCTACATTGAGGCAGAGTGAATGGGTTTTGATTGACATACAAATGAATCAGTGTGTTTGAAAGTTTATGTAAGACTGAGATCATGTCGAACTCTGTGTATTTGACTGAATGATTGCAGTCGAGTGCTGCTCCAGGGGATGATTGCTTCTCTTGTGTGATCTGCTCTTCATCTCATGCAGGTGCTGTTTTCCTCATTTTCGGAAATCTGTCACATTTGTCGATATTTGTCTTGTGTATATCTCATGCTTTTGTTGTGAGCATCATTCCCGTAAGTGCAGCTTTCAGTCCATTTGCAATCTGACATGAAACCACCTCTGCTCCTTTTTGGACATGAAAAAAGATACGTTTGTGTTTGATAAGTTGTCAAAAATAACAACTGCAATCTGCAACTGGAATCTGAGGCACATCAAGTCAGACTCATTCTGTTTCTCTGCGTAGATGTAAAAGCTCTGATAAACTATACAGACTCACTGGGTTTTCAGACAGTGAGCTTTGTGAAGTTATGAGACAGGATGATGTTGCAGAAACTTGACATTTGCAGTTCTAATGACAAGAGCTCAGAGTTGAGTGTAATGAACTTCATTTAGCTGTGTAAACTGATGGTGAACGTATCTTCTAAAAGGTAACAATCTGCTGTCAGTGTGTTGTGGTAAATGGGTTAAATTCCAACCTATGCTTTGTTATAATTCCTTATGGTACAGTTTGTTGCATTTTTCAGTTGTGTGACTGATTATTGATTTGATTTGACCTTTAGAAGAAGCCTTTTGATTGGTTGTAAGAGCAGGGAGTAGACATAAACTTTTAACTAATGAATGTCGTCTGATCAGACTCTACATTGTGTAATGTCACAGATTTTAGAATCTAGTTTTTTGGATGTTCAGAAGGTTTAAAGCACATGTTATTAAAACTGGTAAGAAACAGAGTAATTTCAGACATTGTTTACACTTGTTGCAGTTTTACAGATATCTCTTTTATTATTGTGGTCTATGGAGAAATGCTTTCTGGGCCACAGGGGATTTTTCCACTGCAGTACCATGAGTGTCCACTGGAGAATTGGACACAGTTCTGAGAAGTATCCAGTTCCCTGATACGTCCATGGCTGTAACTCAGGCACATAGAGGGGAGGTTTTCAGTGTTGATTCCAGTCTAGGTTTTGAAAGATTGGACTTGGAAACCTCCTGTTCCTCCTGTTCCTCTGGTCTTCCACCACCAGCTCAGTGGTTCAGTTGATACTGAGCAGGTGTTTATTGCTGCGTCTCATAATCTGTAAAAACCATCTCTAAGTGAAGACACTATGTTTCACACTGGAATCAAATATTTCAATACAGTAATGATTTCTACTTAACACCTTTTATTAAATTCCTTCAAGCTCTTTACTACAACTCTAGACAGAAATGTATGGAGATATACAACTATGAATAGTTATTCTAGTTATGGTCTATTACATATTGAATCTAATTTTGTAATTTCATCTAAAAGAGAGATGAGTTCTTAGAAGATTAGGTTGTAAACAAAGCAATCATTTGTCTATAATCTAAATGACTTCAATTTAAAACACCCAAAAAGACAATTATAATGAATGTTTGTAGCACCAAACAACATGGATATTAGATAAATCATTCAGTTGTTTTCTGTGTTTGGTAAGTGTTCATTAGGAAAAGAAATATGGTTTAAAAAATGTAAATTAAGGCTAGTGCCACTGAAGTACTACTTCTTCTACTAATTAGTCTTGTAAAGGTGAATAGAAAAGTCAAATTGTCTGACATAATGAGGAAATTATCAACATTTTGACTGTATTGAAAGTGCAACAAACGGTCAAATGCTTTAAACCACATTGTGTTCCATAGCTTTTTGTATTTGTTTCTCCCCAGTCGGTTCTTTTGCTGTAAAATCTCTCTCTCTCTCTAAAGAAACATTCGGTAACTGGAACCAAACTCGTCTGACCCAACTATTCTGGGCAGAAAGAGAAACCTGCTCCTCAGATCAAACCTCAGATGCAGCCATTTGCTTAAAGAGCTCTTGTCATAGAAAAGAAAATAATCCTCCATGACTGGAAAAACAGGGCTGACTTAGAAGAACTAATCACAGAGCAGCAGTTCACAGGTGGCCTCCTTCACTGTGACTAAAACACCATGTCAGGCTGTGATTGACACTGTTCTACACCTATAAAGGAGTGTAATTCCAGATTTGAAGAGTAAAAGGCTGTCATTTATTGATGGTAGGACTTTTCAGTTGAATGTTTATTTTACAAAAACACACAGGTCAAGTTCAATGTTTGCTGTGCAGCTATTTATTTTTCTGTCCTAGTCATAGCAAAAAGTGAAGACTTTCAAGGTTCAGAGGTTTTAGATGGAGATTCAGATGTGATGAAACTTTGCTTTAGGATTTGTGATATAATTTTAAAATTACATCGTGATCATTTTCCTTGGTGATCAGCAGCTACAATTATTTCACTATAAGATAAAAATGTTTCATTGTTTTACTTCATTTTACTCCTGTATTTTCTGATCTTGAACAACCCTTTTATCATTAGTTTTACCAAAATCAAAGATCAAAGGCTGTTGGGTCAGGTGTCTTAATTGTCTGTTATATAGTTTTGTCTCATTTTTGCCTTGTCGTCTCATTTTTATCTCATTTTTGTCTTGTTTTCATCTTGTGTTCATCTCATTGTCTTTTACAAATTATTTAAAACCACAAATAACCGGTTTGCTTTCTTCAACTTTCACTCTGGACTAAATGCCATCATTTAAATTAGAAAGAAATTATGATTAAATTTTTTTTTTTTGCCCAGTTCTAGCTCCAGCTCTTGGCTAAACTCTGACTGGTGTCTTCATAGAAAAGACTATTTTTTAACAAGTGTTGATACCAGTTACCAATAACCAATCATTTTCTATGATTATTAGAGCTGCTTGTTTCATGAGGGTTTGTTGTATCTCAATTTGAGGCCTGAAAAGCCCTACAAACGTGCCACGTTTGTACCAAATACCATGTCTTTGCTATTTATAAGACATATTTAATTACGTTTAATTAAAGGTTTGAGCTATATAGAACACGAAATGTTGACAAATCAAACACGGTAGATAAATGCTTATTTCTTATTCTTCTTTCCCACTAACAAAAGATGTCTAACAAAACCACTCACTCTATTGGATTGATTTATTGTCCCATCACCAAAATGTTTCCAGTTGAGTAATCCACCTGCTTTCACAGTTTAGTTGTACTCCCAAGCTTTCAAGCGTGATTATTGTTTCTTTTTAGCCTCTTCTGGTCTCAGCCAGTGGGGGAATCTGTCACGAGCCCAGTCCTGATTCCCAACACTTTTTTCCTTGTTTATGAAGCTGAGAAACAGTGTTTGATAGCGGTTTGGACGGCCCGCCAGGCTGGATAAAGGCTGGCTTGTATTTGCCTGCTGAGAGGGAACGCTGATGTCCAGACAGCCTTTGTTTCAAATTAGTGGTTCCCAATGAGGCCTTCATCACTGTTCAAAATAGTGTTTTTAAATAAGTGACACTGTAAAGTTGGATGTTTGTCTGATAATCATAAAGATGTTTACCCACATCTTAAATATTACAGTTTCCCGTTAATCATACAGACTGTGGTGGCCTGCCTAATTTGTTCCACCACAGTCTCATTACAAAATATTGTGTCACATAACAGAGTTTGTGACACAGAGTGACACAGAGTTTGGATCTTTTCACACAGAACTTTTGCTTTTTAGTTATGTTTACCTTTCAGCCCTAACCCTAACCCTAACTTAACTGTAAACACGATAGAACAGAACATAAACCTTTACATGGCAAAATGTTTTGCTAACATACATACATACACTTGCATGAAAAATGATTTTTTTGCACTTCTCATTATAACATAAAATATATCTAATGTGTTTTATGCTGCTTCAGGAAAGCGTCAGTGTAAAACTAGGATTATTGACGTCTGCAGCTGAACACAAACTGAACTTTTTTTCAGTTGACATCATGACTTTACAGGGTCAACAAAACATATCATAGAAACTCCTGCAGGTTAAAGTGGACTAACCAAACATTTTTAACACTGACAGACTCTAAAGAATCACAAAAAACATAATGAAATATACTCACCAATGTACAGCAACCGATGATGCAACACTCTCTACAATAATGCAATTAAATTAAATATTGTTGGAGCACAAAGTCATCAAACCTGTCCAAGCACCTGCAAAAGAAACATGATAATATAAAGCTAGTAGTGAAAAACCTGCACGTAGAGACTAGCTAAAGCGCAACAGCAGAGATGAATAGACTAGTACCACAAGAAAGATCTTGTGTTATTGTCTTGTTTATTAGTACTT
>JAPQRN010000002.1:4653285-4676385 GCA_037367275.1 Coranthus polyacanthus
CTAAAGCGCAACAGCAGAGATGAATAGACTAGTACCACAAGAAAGATCTTGTGTTATTGTCTTGTTTATTAGTACTTACCTTGTTTATTAGGATTTGTGTTGATATGGTCATATGTAAAGCCCAGTTTAGACTAAAGACAAAACTATTTTATAACATCGTAAGTAAAGGTCACAGTTGTGTGAACTGACTGGTCTCAGCTCGACTCAAAGCCACTGATGGCGTTGCCTCAGACTCATCCTTCTATCCATCCATCTTCTTCCACTTCATCTGGGTTCGGGTCATGGGGGCAGCAGTCTAAGCAGAGAAGCCCAGACTTCTCTCTCCCTGGCAACCTCCTCCAGCTCCTCCGGGGGGACACCAAGACCTTCCCGGGCCAGCTGAGAGATGTAATCCTTCCAGCATGTCCTGGGTCTGTCCCGGGGCCTCCTCCTGGTGGGACATGCCTGGAACACCTCACTAGGGAGGCGTCCAGGAGGCAACTTAACTAGGTGCCCGAGCCACATCAACTGGCTCCTCTTGGTGTGGAGGAGCAGCAGCTTTACTCCGAGCCCCCCCCGGATGGCTGAGCTCCTCACCCCAGCCACCCGGTGGAGGAAACTCATTTCCACCACTTGTATCCGTGGTCACTGTTCTTTCCGTCACTACACAAAGCTTGTGACCATAGGTGAGGGTAGGAACATAGATCGGCTGGTAAATTGAGAGCTTCACCTTTTGGCTCAGCTCCCTCTTCACCACAATGGACTGATGCAACGTCCGCATCACTGCCGACGCCGTTCCAATCCATCTGTCATTCTCTCATTCCATCCTCCCCTCACTCGTGAACAAAATCTGGAGATACTTAAACTCCTCTACTTGGGGCAGTAACTCATTCCCAACCTGAAGGGGACACTCCACCCTTTTCTGTCTGAGAACCATGGCCTCAGACTTGGAGGTGCTGATCCTCATACCCGCCGCTTAACACTTGGCTGCAAACCATCCCAGTGTGAGCTGGAGGCCGCAGCTTGATGCAGCGACCAGGACCACATCATCTGCAAAAAGCAGAGATGTGATGCCTTCTCTAGATCCACACATGTGGACTGGATGGGCAAACTCCCATGCACCGACGGGAAAGAGCTGGTCCAGTGTTCCATGACCAGGACAGAATCCGCATTGTTCCTTCTGAATCTGACGTTGAATTATCAGCCACTATCCTGGCATAGACCTTCCCAGGGAGGCTGAGAAGTGTGATCCCCCTGTAGTTGGAGCACACCCTCTGGTCCCCCTTCTTGAAGCCGGCATATGCACAGACCACAATCAGAGCCCGGTTCCTGATCCATAGGTGCAGGGAAGCAACCCTCTCATCCACCGGGGAAAACTCCAACGTACAGGCGCCGAGCTGGAGGGCCACCAGTAGGCTCACACCTGCTGGACACCTCTTACCTTGGGCAACTCCAGAGTGGAACAAGGTAGAACAGTGAAGAAGTATACAGTGAGTAGTTAGTATGAAAATGATGATACACCATCTCCTCTCGTTGCTTGTCTTATAGCAAATCACTGGTCTGAACTGGGCTTAATATATGATCGTAAATGTGATATTGTTAACTATTAATTTCATGACAACACATCTCAGGTGATGTTTCTAATGTAAAAGGAATGTTAGGAGTAGTGTAAAAAATGTACTTTACTTTTCAAAAGTAGCGGATAATGTGTAATATATTGTGTTTTGAGTAACTGAGTAATGACCTCAACACTGATTGTGTTAAGATGCTGTTTAATCTGCATTTTAAAGTAATTTCCTCATGATAAAACCAAGATCTTCTCCTTTAATTGATAGAGCTGCTTAAACAAGCATGACCTACAACTGGACTGAAACTTCTGTCTCTATGCAGCCTTTGTGAAAGAAGTCAGTGATGAACTTTTACAGCTCCATTACGTTCAGCACCTGTCATGCTCCCAGAAGCCTCTTGGACAAAATGTGAAAAACCTTCATGAACCAAAAAGAAGCCTTTTATTTAAATGATGTGAATGACTGAGAATCTACAGACACACAGCTTGAATGTTCACCTTTCTTCACTTTTTTATTTCACAGAGGAAACAAGTGGATTGGACTGTTCCTACTACTGTTCATCCTACTATTTTCTCTAATACCAGTGAAATATGGCCCATCTCAATATGAAAACCTCACCCTCTGATGGGAAAACTCAGAGTCAGTCCTGTAGGACCTCTCCCCCAGAAATAGTACTGGTCCTGAAGCTGTTTAATGCAGTGTCCTCAGATGCACAAGAACTTTCTAGGACTGTCGACAGAGGAGACTTAAATCATGTATGAGATGTTGCACACCACACTCAGACAGGTTCAGACAGTGTAAACAAACCAGAAATGCTTTTTGCAGTTTTAAACCTTCACACAAGGGCTAAAACCTTCATAGTGACTTCACCGACACCTCAAATGACTTCTGTGCAATCATTTACTTTGGTTGACTCATCAGTTCATGCACAATTACTCAAGTGCCAACTGCTGGATATGTGATTTCTTGTTCTGCCTCTGCCAGCAGGACTCTGTCAGGACTAGACCACCAGGGCTCCTAAAGTCATATAGACTGAAAAAATCCTTCTCTTTAGATCCAATCAGCAGCAGTGACCTGATACAGAGCCATTCTGAAACCAAAGCTAGAGTAGCTGCAACTATGGTAATTCAGAGGATATTCTGAGGAAGTTTAGGTGATTGAGGTGATTTTTTTTCAGAGGTGGCAAAAGTATGCACATAGCTTCCTCCAGTAGAAGTACAGAAGTTTCACTTTTGTGAAAGTAGAAGCACTGGTTCTTTACTGGAGTAAAAGTGACGAAGTCCAGCCTCTGAAATGTCCTCAAAGTGTAAAAGTCTAAAGTCTTTGAAGGACATTTCTATTGAACTGAACCTCACGTCATATTAATATAATGTGAAGACTTTTAAACCATTTAACTTCAAACCAAAAATAATACACTGAAAACAATGAACATTAACTTCACTCCAATGTGTAAATCAGTTTAATGTCAACAACAGAACTGAGACATTATGATCCAGTCTCCATTTACTGTCTGTTCATCTGGGTCATTTGTCATGTGTGATTTCAACGATGGATTCAACAAGGGATCATCTTTTCTATGTGTTATTATTTCATCCATTTAGGTTGAAATCAGTCTTGATGTTGTGAAGATGCACAATGATGCAAAATAAAAATAATGGAGAATTCACCTCAAATGCATTAAAACTAAAGCCTGTTTTGAAAATGTAAGGAGTAGAAAGTACAGATATTTGTATTAAAATATAGGAAGTAAAAGTAAAGAACAGATACTGAAAACTCCACTGAAGTGCAGTAATGAAGTATTTGTACTTTGTTACTTCCAACCTCTGTTTACTTTATAGGCTTCCTGATATAGTTAAAACACCGTGACATTTATGTTGGAGGCATCAGAACTGAGTCTCTGTGTCTTGATAAGGTAACAGAAAAAAAGCAGCTGTTGGGCTGGAGCTTTAGAGCTTCTCATCTGGTCAGTGTATTTCTGCAGCCACCTGTTATCACTCTTTGAATGTCTGATTGAGGCTGCTGTTTGCTGATTGCTCTCCAGAAGTTCAGCTCACCGCAGATCAAAGGTCAAGTGTATTGGATGTCGACGGAGATGCATGGTTTTTCTGTGTGCCATCCACACTGACACATGCTTCTTCTGTTTTTAATTTTGTTTTTAATTTATTTTATAGTGCTCACTCCCTGTTGTCCATCTGTCTCTCAGTTGGACTATGTAAAAACTACTGCACTGGTTTTCGTGACATATGATGGAAGGGTAGGATGTGGACAAAGGAGAGGAGAGCCATAAAAAGGAGCAGAGCCTGGAATTGGTTTTCACTTCCTTTAACACTGGAGAACTTGGTAACAATTAAATAATAAAAAAGTAAATCCGGAACCATTGGAAGGTTCCAAAGGGAAGAATTTTGTAATTTTTTAATTATGTAATTCCATTACTTCCTAACACTGGTTACTTATCAATCTGGTACTTCCATCAGCAGTGTTAAAGTTCAACTGAAAAATCTGCTAAAAGTTACTCGACTCCGTAACCACTGACTTTATAATCCATACATTATGTCCAAATGTAGAGAAAAATGTTTTTGCATTGCAAAATATCTGTATTAGTGTATTCAAGGTCTTAAATTAGACCCATAGTTATGACATGTATCACTCCAGACTGGAATAGGAGGAGAATGAGTGATTTGTCTCTTACCCAATTTGACCAATCTCTGGAATACAATAGGTTAGAAGCAGGTTGATGTGGAGAGATAGCTTTTAGACTAATAAATCTCTGAACAGAGTTTCCAAAACTGGACAGCTGCTGGATTTAATTGTTCCTTAGGATTTAGGAAACACATGCCACAGCTGTAGAATGTGAAGCTGACAGACAGCTAATGATCACTAAGTGTGTGTTTTGCAAGCTTGAAAAGAAAGCACCGCTGTGGTTTCTGCATCATTGTCAATCCTAAAATGAGTCATGACTCTTGCTTGAAAGAGGAAATTTGTATGCTGCCTGCCATACGAGCAGCTGTATTCAAAGCTGCTACAATAACATGCATATCAGTGTCTCATTTAGGGGAAAGGTCACGATATGCACCCGACAAATTCAAGATGAAAGAAACTTACTGCTTCTCTCTTTTTTTTGGTAATGATGCTTCTGTTGAGAAGCTGTCAGTGTTCCCATTTGATCTGATTAGTGTTTTGGCACCACTGATCAAAGAACAAGCTTCATTTGCACACTATCACTTTGCCTTTGAACCTCAGATGGTGCGAGTAAAGTAATTTGGCAGATAGGGACGGCATGCTGCAGCAGTGAATCACACAGAAGCATTTATTAGCATATTACAGATAACGTGGACAGAACATTAAAGCCACAAATAAACTGCCTCAAATTCATGGTTCTCTGATCCCTACTGGACAAAAACATGTGGAGAGAAAATTTAAATCATGGCCGAGTAACGGGCCTGGTTGCAGTCGTGCTGTGTGAAGCTGGTCGTGATGGCGTGCTGCTGACCCCCCCCCCTCCCTGCCAAGGCTTCAAGTGCGAGATTCCACAAACCTCAGGAGGATTACTGTAATGCATTACCAATGTCAAACAAGTCTGAGATTAAACAAGTCATTTTCAGAGCTCTTAAACCACACAGCTCACTCCGAGGGTTGTGACTCATAACTCATGTTGTCTACTTTGCAGCACCTGGAGACGTTTTGTTGAAGCCAAGCTAAGGTTTTATGTAGAGCAGTAGAAATGCAAAGTCTGCAAATTATGGAATAAAATGTATCATGATCCCTGTGGTGGATCATGAACTTGATGGAAGATTAACTCATTGCATTTTAGCTCGAAGATAAAGAGGTCAAATAATTTATGCAAAGTGATCCACTGATTGTAAGTCACCTGGACTGACAGCTGTGTCAGATCAAATCAGAGGTGATTAATTGCTGTAATTAACCATGGTCTTAATGATAATCAATATTTCAAACAGTAATACTAACTGAATTTACAGTGAAATCTGTAAATGTTTAATTCTTTATACATGTACAAGGATGAATCATATCTACAGTCTTATCATATCTACGTTTTATTAAGTGTCACATCCAAATAAAAATGGAGAAATCTAACTTTAATTTCTGGCTCTATATTAAAATCTCCTTTATTGCTCTTTGTTTCTTTTAGATACAGTCTGAAGTTTTAGTCTTCAAGGACTGATGTATTGTTGTTCTTTTGTCTTTTCGGCATTTCCATAGTGACAGCATGCCAAAGCGGATGGCTCTGATCTGCTTCCTGTCTCTGGTCATGCTGATGAGCATCCTGGGAAACCTGCTGGTCATGGTGGCTGTCTGCAAGGACCGACAACTCAGGTGACCACCGATATACACATCATATTTAGAATATGTAGTTCTGGTGGATCTGGTCTAAAGATCATAGGAGGATCTTTTGAGGTAGAATCACGATCCATGATCTGAATCACAGTTTTCTCACCTCCTGTAAAGTGTAGTGGAGTTCCAACCAAACTCTAACCTGTTTTGCTCTGGTTTTCTCTGGTTTGTGGAGGTTTAGTCTGTTTGTGATGCTTTGTGTTGTATCTGACTAGAAACTCTGCATTTGTGCATCATTTTGCTCCATATTATTCCAAACTTTGTTAATGTGTAGATGAAGTAAACACTAGTCCACATGTTCCTAACTGTACATCCATCTGTGACGCTGCAGTGTTTCATTCATTCCATAGACTGTGGCCTCATTTGTCCCAACAGAGTTTTAGAATGAATCTAAATGTTTTTACACTCTAACGTAACTCTAAAGCATCTGTGGAAATCAGACTCACTGCACATCACGGTTCAGAAGTCGGACCAGCAGATCACAGACTTACACTGATTCTTCACTGTCTGAAGTCATCATTATTTATGAGAAACCACATGTTACACAAATTCTGCAGGTTAGAGACACTCAAACTGAACACTAAAACCCAAGGTTAGAATCACTTATACACTGTAGCGCTGAAGAGTTTTTCTTTAGCCCCAAATGTATGCAACTGACTGTGAGTGAAAGTTTATGTGAGGTGAACAAAGTAAAGACCAATCAGAGAAGGCTTATGTCAAGAATGTCAGTATGTAGGTGTGTGTATCTTAAGTCATAGAGGATCTATGTGAGTAACCTTTGTGACAGGACAGTGTGTTGAACAAACCCTGTGTATATGGATGGATACACAGATTCTATACTGGTAAAGGTTAAAAAAGTAAAGTTAAACCTAATCCTAATCCTAACCCATCAGCAATGACCTGCAAACAAATTATGAAAGTTGACTCACTTTGAATCATTAGCTGTTCTCAACTGTCTTTTATTTTGTCTACTTTGTTACTAGTTACTATGAGTTTTGAGGGTTTTCTACCATGTCAGGCCCAGTAATAATAGTCATTGTATCTGATACGATACTGAGTGTCCACAATATTCATATGCTGTTTAAATCTAAAGCAGGGATAGGCTGATGTGTGATTACCGGATTCTGATATTCACATTTTTACCATTATCAGTATCAGAATATTTTTATCTGTTATCTGATAAAAATGAATTAATTTAAAAATGCAGTCATTTGGCTCTGATGCAGTCCCCTTCGTTTCTTTTTTAGAAAAATACTAATAACACTACAACATGACAAATAAATACCAACATGTGACAGATTTGATGTGTTTCAATGTGGAGATACACAAGGACTAAACTGATATAAAGCGCAAACAGTTTTTTTTGTACAGTTTTTATCAAGCTATAATTTGGCAAATATGAAACTGTGGATCTTCATTTACAGAAGTTAAAGACATCTTGTATCTTAGAACAACACCTGAGCATTTCATGCAAGTTTCAATGAAATTTTGTGGAGTTAATCGAGATTGATTGGATCTGAATTATCACTCTCCTTGGTTACTAACAATCAATATCAGCCCTGAAAAAAACATCATGTCAGTCCAGCCCTAATTCCAACACATCCTTCTCCAATTTTCACATTTTTAAGTAATGCATAGCCCTTGCATGTGAAACAAAAAACTGTCTATTTAGAAGTGCGTTTTTGTAGAAGCAGCTCAGCCCCTGATGGTTGACAGTCCAAAAAATGCCTCTGTTCTGCACAAGTAAGTGTGAGGAATCTGCTCAGCGTGGTAATAAATGAGAGGCTGAAACAGTGAGTATGAAGTGGCATCTTCGCGGACAGAGTCGGCAGGTTGGTGGGAGGACGACTGGCCATGTGGGAACCGCTGTCACTGCAATGATTCATTGTTCCTTTCTTCTCTCTGTCCTCTCCACTGACCCTGTCTCTGTCTTTCTTCCAGTTTGTCTCTTCGTGTCTGCTGACAGTTTTGAGCTCAGCTTGACCTTTGTCCCCAGGTACTGCCAGGCCATGTCATGAGCGTGTGCTGGAAAATGGTGATTGCATGTGGACAGAGATAATGGACTATAAGGGAATGGAAGTAACTGTGTGTTGTAAAAAAAACTGATTATTAACAAAGTCACCGCTGTGATATTTAATCTCTGAGGAAACGACAATGACATGTCTTTGTTTCTCACACTTCATTATCCTTTCCTCTACTGGGAAATACATACAGCTGTCTTTAACCCCAGTGGAATAAAACAACATCCATCCATAAAAATAGTTGCACACTGTATGCTCACACAAACTGTCAAACATGAAACTGCAGACGCCTGCTCGGTGGAGGATCCCATGGGTGACAAATGAACAAAGCAGAACTCATTGAGCACGTCATTGACAACCAACACAATGGTGGGAAACAGCTCGACCTGTTATTTCACCAGTCTGGACCAGACGAGTTAAGTGTGAAAGCACCAAGCAAGTTCTTGTACAGCATAAACCAGGGGTGAGCAACATTTTCTTTCAAAGGGCCATTGTGACTTAAGGCGTTTTCACACTTGAAAGTCCAAAGCTAGGTCTGGTCCAGTTAGTTCTGTGAAAGTGGCTTTAGATAAAGTAAGCAAAGGGCCACACGTTGGACTTTGAATTAAAACATCAAACACACAGTGCTGAATCCTGTTTACTTCATTAAGTTGGTTGACATTTGTCACAGGACTATGTCCTCATTTTGAAGAGCTTTCTGTTAGAAACTGTTTTTTACAGCTGTATGTGTCCATTGGCTGTACTCTGAGTTTACAAATATTTCACTTAAAAAAAACAATCCAGAGTAGCCAGCGTTGGGCAACATGTGGAGCACTTGTGGGTCATTGGTCGGGAAAACGGGGTCAGCTTGCCTTTGCTTTGCTTGCTCACATATGTGACTACAGCTCATACACAGACTCTTTGTGTAACTATTCTTCTCTTGCAGCTTCAGACTGAAGTCATTCAGATGGTCCATAAACCCTTCGTTGGAATTGAGTGAAATATCAGTACAGACTCATCGAAGTCATGGCCTCCACAGTCATTAACATAATACTGCCTTTTATTGGGGTTGTTAAGTTTTCCTTTGGGGGCATTGAAGACTGGATCGAGATTGTCCATCAGCCATATTTTGCCCATGTGTGTCATGAAGACTTAAAGTGACCAAAACATTATTAATAATGTACAAGTGGTGTCCTTTTTGTATCATCAGATACCTGCTTGTCTTTATGATTTTAGACCTTGCCAGCCTGCTTTGTGTTAAGATAGTACATTGACAGTTGGTACTGTACTGTACTGTACTGTTCTTGGACTTGTGCCGATAACAATATAAGGATAAAGCATCTTGTGCAGATGGTAGAATGAGTCCAGTTGGGATCAAAAGTTGTATTATTACACAGAAAGCAGCAGTTCAAACAGATAACTTGATGGCAATTAATGTCAGACAAGCGAAGAGACATTTCACACACAAACCTAACACACACACACACACACAGATGTCTTCCAGGCAGTTGACACCAGCAGAAGGTGATTCACAGATGCTAAAACACTCATCAATAATCACCACACAAACACTAACACTGTTACCAACCACCTTGTGTTTCTCTCAATGTGTCATGTCAAGTGTGTGAACAAGAAACACACATACAAGACACACATATACACATGCTACTGTTTATACTGGACATCAGGCACTTCTACAAGGAAGCGCAGTAAAACCAACAGTCTGCCTGCCACTGTTTAAGGACTGTTCATTAGAAACAGATACATCTTAGTTTGTGTTATTTTAATCACAGTGTGCATGACTTTGAATGAACTGATAAAGTAGTTTTATTTGTAAGGATCTTATATCGTGGACAATCTAAATTTGTTTCTTTTCAGAGGAATCACATCATTTAATAAATAAATTGCAGCACTGTCATAACTTTTGTACTCCACTAATATATAAGTAAAGATATTTTACAGAGAGCATTTCATCTTGGGTTGTATTTAGCATCTATATTTCTATTCTAGTGATCGTAGTTAAGTTCATTTATAGAAATTCTTTAGACTCTGTCACTCAGTGAGTCCACTTAACTGCAGTTTTTTGTCATCATTGGTCATAAATTGAGACGTGGAAAATCTACCCCGTGACAGGAGATTTTGTCTAATCAGATGTTTTCAGACAGGTAGGGGTTAAATATGTGATTGACAGCTGTAATTACGGATCGCTGATCAGATTCATTAAGGTGTAACACTACTTCTTTGCTCTGTGACGGAAGCAACATGGCAGTTCCATAACCATGATATTTAGGCTTCACTTTCCACAGAGATATGAAATGATGTCGGGTTGTTTATCTTCATATTTAATCTTTTATTTGGACAAAGAGGAGAAGCTGCAGAAGGAAGGTCCAATTCTTGCGTTTTTTTCTGATTTAAGCTCTTGCAGCTTTAACATGCTGTTTTTTCCTGATCTGAAAACATATCTGGATGCAGATCACATTTTAATACCAGGTGTAAAGGGGTCTTACAGTGCATTTCAAAACTGAGAAGAATGATCACAATTCAAATGATGGATTCTCCCAGTTACACTACAGTATGTTTAAACTTGCTGTCCTTGTTGAATGGAGAGGATACTTCACTTCTCCTCTACTTTCCAAACCCCCTCCTTCTAACATTGAGAATTGAGGGAACTGAGGGGCCGAGGGTGAAGTATATTGTACAGACTGTAAAGCCCTTTGAGGCGAATCCTTGATTTGTGATATTGGGCTACATAAATAAAATTGAATTGAATTGAACACTGTACTTTCATACCAGAGACATTACATGCATCTGTTACCTCTGCAGTAACACAATCAATCCTTTTTAATAAAGTTTATATCATTCTTAGCACTTCAAGCCAAGCACAATATATCATTCTAACTAAACACTGTGTGGGCATGTTAATGGTTTCTAAACTGTCCTGAATTATAACAGTGCACAGTACTAAGTATGTGTGTGTATATACTTATGGCTGTCTCAGATGCTTGCATATGACCGTGTTCGTGTCTGATGTGATTTACATGTGCCCCACATGCAGACAGCACTAACAGCCTGTTTTAAGGGGCTGTTTGGGTTAGTGACAGACAGATGGAAACCCCTTACGGCCATCCGCTGTTACTGAGCCTATTTATAGACAGCAGACCATCCACACTGCAGAAAGCTGGGAGATCAGGCCGGCCAGTCAACTCACTGACTTGTTCACTTGTTAGATGTTGGCCGCTGTGGTTTGACAGGCTGAGGAGGAAAAGGAGACACTAGCTGAGGTTAAATGGACAGTATTTCTTCAAGCTATTTTAACCATTGTGTTTATTATTATTATTAGTAGTAGTAGTAGTATATTATTATTATTATTATTATTATTATTATTATTAACCCTAACCCTAACCCTAGCCAAACAAGCTAAACGAAAGACACAGGATGAGGGAGAGAGGTTTACAACAGATTGAAATACTGTCAGCATTTTGAGTTGCTCTGATTATTGTTTAGAGATTATTGTTAATTTTTTGCCAAGTCTAAAAAATCTATTATCTAGTATAATCTAGTATCTGATACAGCAGCAGAAACCTGTCAAAAAATGGAACAGGAGTAGGACACTAATGTTATTGTTTTGTAAAACTATTAAATGCGCCTCTTATTGGAATAATGGTTGTTAAAAAGTTGAGGATATTGGTTTATTTATTTTTTATATATAGTCTATGTCAGGGGTCAGAAACCTTTACAATCTGAAGAGAAATTTTTTACCTGAAGAAGAAAAAAATTTATCTGGAGCCACAAAAAAATATTTAACCTCAAATACATTGTACCACAATGTGTCTACTCTGCAGTACCATATTCATAATTATTTGTACTTTAGCTTTGCATTTTCATTACAACATGCAATGTTTGGTGCATGTATGAAATTATACTTAGGGTTAGGTACAACTACAATAAAGAAAACAGTTGAGATTTTTATTATTTTTATTGGCAGGTGCTATTTCCAAAACAATGTAATGGCGAAAAAAATCCACTGACATGTGTAGGTTTACTTAGAAACAGACTATGAGTAAATGCATATTGAGTTGCAAAAAAGTGGCCAAAAAAGTAAAACAAAATACATCTGCCAGGCCCTAATGTAGCATGTGGCTCTCGTTTTGGTTGATGAAATATTTAAGAATGAATTGTATTCTGTGTATAGGCTGCACATATTTACAGGTGGACAATGTAAGAATAGCTTTAGGCTAGCTATGAAAGCAAAATGTTCAAATGATCAAAAATAATTGTTATTCATTCCCATATGTTCCCTGTGTTTTTCGGACAAAGCCACTGGAGACAGAGAGGCTAAAGAGCCACATCTGGATCAGGAGCCATGGGTTGCAGACCCCTGGGCTTTGTATACACATAATATTAAGGTTCCAAGGTTGGAAGTTATGCAGTAAGGTTAATTATTGTGTTCTAAAAGGAGCTGGATAAACAGGCTGAGCTTGATATGTCACAGGCAGCATTCAAAAGTACAGAATCACAAATACATTTAGCTTTTAGCTTTAGCATAAAGCTGAACGCTCACAATTTGGGCAAAAATGATGTCAGTAAAAAGGGAAGATTCCAAACTCTGCCTTTTCACCATTAATGGAAACATAACGTCTGACCTGTTACTAATTAGCTTAAACGTGGGTCATATGTCTCACTGTGAACCAATGGTCAATCAGTTCTCTGACTTCATCAACGTTCTCCTAATGTTTGTGTTCCAGCAGTAGATTTCTCACACACGATGTGTTTAGTGAGTTTGACTATTTTTAACTTTGGTTTTAATGATAAAAGAGGAACAGAGGCATAAAGGTCATGCGTGTTCAGCTTCATGACAGAATGTAGAGCAACTGAAAATGAAAACACTTCAAACTGTCACAGTCTCACAAAACCATAATTTATTTGGTGTCAGATCTTATCAGGTGAAGTCATAATGTGTTAGAGTTAGAGATCATCACAGAGGTTGTCTGATCAAAACAACTAAATAGTTGTTTGTTCAGATACTGAGACACAAACAGAACACAAAACCCCAAGGACATGATGTGTTTGCATCTAGAGTTTGGAATATAACCTCTTTAGTTCCATCATCTATGCTTGGGTTTAAATGAGTACTTTTCAAAGTGAAATGAGCTTTGTCATAAATATGAGGGTATGGTTAAAAACAGAACAGGGAAAACATCTCTTAGTTTCAGTTTGAAACCAGAAATAACCCCAACATGACCCCCTCTCACTGCTCACTTTGTCAACTGCATCACGGAGTGAGCGAACGACTAATTTTTGTGACTTAAACATGAAAATATGATGCAAACAACAGTACTGGGTTGTAATAGTCTGGTTACTCAAATTACCTATGAGCAGATTTTCTACAGGATGAATTTCTAATGAGGCACTGACACATTGAATCTTAAAAGTGTCAACAAAACAGCTGCAAGGTCTAAAGTATTACATATGCATGCACTGCATGTATATGCAGTGAGTAAGGCCAACGTTAATTTTACAAAAGTGGCTCACTCACAACCCACTTCAATGAAAACCAGCTCTAAGTAAGAGTGTGACAGCAGAAATAATGAAATAATTTTAAGCTCAGTGAAGGTTTTTTGAGTTTCCACTTGGCTGGAAATCAGACAGTGGTCATTTCTCTTTTGTTCCATGAATATTTTTTTTAGTTTGTTTGTTTTTTTACTGCTTTGTTGTCTTTATAATTCCATTTTCACAGTTCTTCATCAGCAGCACCTCAAACAATAAACACATCATTTATTTAGTGGCACAAATGGTGCCACTAAATATAACGATGGTTATCGCAGCTCACTCTATTTTACACCTGCACTATTATCCCAAATTAGTTGAGTTTACTAGAAATTTGCATGGAAACCCATTCTCCTAAACCACTTTAGTTTTTACACATGCTGAAACTAAACAGGTTAAGTTGTATTGACACATACGATCATTAGTCTTTACTAAATATCGTTAGTTCACTTAACTAATTTTCTTTGCACCCCCAAATTGTTTGAAATAACTAGATAAAAATTACATTTATCACTACTTAAATTAATTTGTTGATATAAATAATGTGGTTTCTTCAAATGCAATTATACCATTTTGTTTTTGTAAAAAAATACTTTAAACTATAAACTACAAAACTGTATTGAAGAGAAGAAATTAGACACATTTAAATGTTAAATGTGTCTAACATTCTGCAGTCTTGCAGTATTGCACAAACCCTGTCAATGAAAAGACAAATAAATCCATTCCTTAAAATGGTATGGCAACAATTTCAGCCACTTTCCCATTTGACTGGAGATACAGCATCTGCTATATCCTGAAAACTGGACACATTCAGACAGGCATTAAAACAAACCTCTCAAACTTGACTGAAGGTCACATGAACTGTTAATATTAAAGAACATTACTATGCAGTCCTGAGCATATTCTGCTGCATGTAACCCTAACCCTATGTAACCATGGTTTGGTTGGCATGTAAACAGTTGCATATTTGCAAGAGGCACAGTGAAAACTGTGTTCCAACTTAACAAACTATGTTTGTATTGCAGCACCTTACATTGGCCTCCTTTAAGAACACTGAACTGTAGTGTATATAAGGACATACATTCACACCTTGACTTTGGCCACATGGGAAGCGATTGAAAAATATTAAGTCATGGCTGTCCACAGTAGACCTGACATTTCTTTACATTTCAAGCTGGTTTTCCAATGTTTGTCACCTTGGTTTCAGTTCCCTGTGACCCAACATGAGAAGAACCTGTTGGAAGAATTGGAATGTGAACTTCTTAGACTTGGGGTAGTTTAGATGCATTGCTGATGAAAGTCCAAACAGGATGCACATAGCTTTTGGCAGGTCTTGAAGGCTATCGATCACAATTTTTTTCCCTCAACGATGATCTTCAATAAGGCAGGACTGAGATGCAGGGAAGATGAGGGTGCAGCACCTTCGGGATCAAGCAGGAGGATCCCAATGTCAATGTGGTGAAGTGAGGCACCTTCATCAGAGTCCTTAACAAACAGCCAAACCAGTTAATTTTCTTACCAAAACACAGAAATAACAATCATCTTTAAGGTGATTAAAGGGGATAGATGTGTACTTTTCTATGTGTATCTAATACTAAGTGTGGGGACAATTCCGGGCACCAGGGGGGAAGTTCCTGTGTATTTGAACTCAAAATTAACACTGTTATAAGTCAAGTTATTGGACATTTAGTGATATGTGTTGACCCATCTTCAAATAAACTCCTAAGTCCTCTTTGTCTGAGAACAAGATGAGGCCAAAATGTGGTCTTGAGATCAGTCTCAAGACCAAGACAGATCTCAAGTTCTACAATGCTAATACTTTATAGTTAACATATTTTCACCTTTGTTTTTAATTGTATGGTTTCCCTCACTCCCTCCATCAGGAAAATCAAGACCAACTACTTCATCGTGTCTTTAGCATTTGCCGATTTGCTGGTGTCGGTTCTGGTGATGCCATTCGGAGCCATCGAACTGGTCCACCAGCACTGGATCTATGGCGAGACCTTCTGCCTGGTCCGGACCTCACTGGACGTTCTGCTGACCACCGCGTCTATCCTGCACCTGTGCTGCATTGCCCTGGACAGGTGAGCCCTTCTGCTGGTGTTTTATTCCACTTACAGAACTGCAGTTTGTGGTCTATCAGCTTTCAGTCTCAGGAATTGGTTTATGAATGTTTTACTGCAGTGTGTGTAAACCAGCTCATAATTATGTGATATTTTCCCTTTGGTGTGAGCTCACACAACTTCTGAAATATTGTGGCTTCTATTTATTGCACTGCAAAAGACTGAGGCTTGACTTTATGTTACAATATATACAGTATGCACTGTTTGTGTGTGAAGGCACTGTGATCACAGCACTGTATTTTCTTTTATTGATTCAATGAAAGCTACCAGAAGATTTGGAAAGGTTACTTTAAAAATGTATTCCTGAAAATCGACCATTCAAATCATTCATTGGCAGACCTCAGGCAACTCAAGCATTTTTTTGCAAGTCAGTGTACATATGGGAACATATTTTGAGCATGTTATAATCATAACACAAAAAAAACCCCACCGGTTTTACTATTTACAGGTAGGTAACATTTCTCCCAAATTTCAAATAAAAACATTGTCATTTGAAGCATTTATTTGCAGAAAATAAAAGTGCTCAAAGTAACAAAAAGTGTTTTCAGACCCTAAATAATTCATTTTGAAACAGCACAATAATGATTTAATTTAGCAAGTGTTCAGAAATCAATATTTGGTCAAATAATCTCGATTTCCAATGGACACTTTCATGCTCTCTCTTTCACTTTACTGTTTTTGTTTTATGTAACTTAAAGCTCAGCTTCATTTCTGAGGTTTTCAGTTGATTCAGGTCTGAAATGTGGAGTGGTCTCTTGTTTTTTTTCCACAGCTGTATATATACATTTTATGATGAGTACAGGCCAATCTTGAACGATTCCACAGTGACTGAAGCCATGAACAATTAGCTAACAATTAACTGAATTGTGACCTGCGATGAAAGCAAAGGGAGCCTGTGTGTCTGAAATATTTACTTTATTTAAACTTGAAGATCATTGAGGGTTGACCCTCATTTGCAATGACGATGAGTGACAGTGACATAAAACACAAGTAAAACATACAAGGTAAAAAATAAAAAGGTATATAAAAACAGTTAAAAAGAAATAAAATATAAAAATACACCTCATTTGAAGCACATGCAGATAGAGGGTGAGTCATTTTGACCATGGATTTAAATTCACCAAGCAGAGTGTTCAGTTTTAGAGCTTTGCAAAAAAGTTCCATTTAGTGGGAGCATCAAAACTAAAAGCAGTTCTTCCAAGTTAGGTAAAAACACATGGGACGTGTAGTGAAAGCTCGATTTTGGTAATTTCCAGAAGACGTGATATATACGAGGACAGTTTCCCAGCAAGGGTTTTATAAATGAACAAGTGCATATGCCTATTTAATCTCTCATACAAAGAGACAAACTGACCTTTTTGTAGAAAATGCAATGGTGAGTATTATAAACATCCCCAGTAATAAACCTCAGTGTAGAGCGAAATACTGCATCCATCACCAACCATTTTTGGTTCGACAATCCATTTCCTACAGAGCATTGTAAAGTTGATTCCATTTCAATACGCCATTTTTTTGTCGCAATTTGTTAACAAGGTAATCAATGTAGTATTTGAATGTAAGTTTTACATCTATCCAGATGCCAAGGTACTTACATTGTGCAACTCTCTGAATTATAGATGCATTTACAGTGGAGATATTAAGGTTCTGGCTATCAATGTCTCCGGTTCTAGAGAAAACCTTGAACTTTTATTTTTGTGGATTCAATACAAGTTTCAGATGAATAATTCTATCTCAGAGAATGTCAAATGATAGCTGTAGGTTCTCCATAGGTTCTTGTACAGAGTCAGCAAAACAATACAAAATTATATCATCCACATATAAGTGTGCATGACAGTTAGTTAGGGCAGAAATAATATTAATATTAATGTAAAAAGTAAAAGGGTAGGATTAGGGTCTGGTGCAATGACCCTTTGATTGACCAGGTGTGGAGGTGTCGTGGCCATTCAGTCATACCGGACAATGTTTGATGCAGGAAGGGAGGTCAGTAGTGTCATTTTGCAAAGGCTCTACAATGGGAGCCCACATTGATGAAGTAGCTTGACAGCAATCACAGCTGGCCCTCCAGAGGCAGCATAGACTTCTGTGTTGTAGATAGATCTGTGACTTCTTATCTGAGCATCCAATGACAGCCAGGGTATAAAAGGTGTATCATAAAAGCATGCCTCAAAACTACATACATTGTCAATTAATGACTGAGTTTCTTTTAGGACGGAAATAAGTGAGAAGGTCTGTTCAGAACGTACAGGTCATAAGTTACATATATGTCCTTCACACTCATCAGGGCTCATAGACAGAAAATATTATTGACTCTCAGCTGTTTAACTGGGGCAGCCTCTTACAGTGCATCATGCCACATTCAGGGTCTCCTCCTAAGGTATGACTGGTAGACTTTCAAACATAAGTCACTTGAACAATGTCAGGTGGCAGACCGCCATTGTAACAAACCACATCAGACGTCATCACACACATCCACACACATCATCACGTAATGGATAAACAAGCTTAGTAGAAAAAAGTTTGAGTGGGAGCAGGACCAGACTAATCTAACAGAGCAAATAACGCTTGTTCTTGGTCAGATACATGTTGTTCCCAGACTAGTGCAACAGTATCTGCTGGCATGAATAATTGTTCTGGGCAGGATTACACCTGGTCACATGTGAGACATTGACTCTTGTGGGAACTCTTTGTGTGTGACACAGTGGTGTCAGTGTTGTACAGGGTTTGTGGATTGTTGTACTGATGGAATCAGATTTATTATACAGCTGTGTAAAATTGGTTATTGCAGGTTATAGGTCAGAATCTACCTCATTACCTATTAAATGCTCATATACAATTCAACATCCAGTTCATGAAAATGATGATTTATTTGTAGATCAACAAAGCATAAGAACTTCATATATGCATTAATCTTTCTTACCACATAAAAGGAATTGTGCTGTGCTTTATTCACAGGGTTTAGTTGAACTGTTTGTTGGCATTGTAATGAACATTGTAATGCACTTTACTTCATTACCCTACCACATATTTTACTATAAACCTCTCTGTAAGATTAATAATTATAAATACAGAAGACAACAATGCACACAGTTGATACTGCTGCAAAATGCCAAACACGGAGTGGAATTCAATTTCTCTGTTTATTCATTTCACCAGAAGCAAATAACATGGCTCAACATAGCATTTGAAACTTTGTTGTAAAGCAGGCAAATCATTTTTTGATTGTTTCTTTGTTAGATTAGAATGTTAAAGGAATACAATAGAAAGCCTCTATTGCCATTGTAATACAGCACAATTAGGAGTGCTCCTCCTGAGAATAGGCATAAATGGTCAGAAAAATGCAGATGCGGGTAACAGTAGAGACATATTACAGGAGCATATAGTAATGATGATGAGAATTTCAGTGTCAATACTATCAATTCTATTATCAGAGTATGAACAGGTTTGAAAAGGAATGAACAATGAGTGTAAAAACCAAATCTGAAGTTATGATGTTCAATACTGAGGGCAAGAATGAACATCAGATATGGATGACTTAGAAATGAAATGAAAACCTTCAGTTCTGGGTCGTCTTCTGGATCATGTTGATAGATTAGTGATTTTTATCATAGCAATAACTGCCTTAATTTAAGAGAAAATCACGGAGATGTCAAATAGTACCCTGATATCTTTTTTGAACCAAAATAGACAGATCCGGATCCAGATCCCCTTGTGTAAAAATATAAACCTGTTAACCCATTTATGTTTTAACTCTGACATTTTAACGTTCGAATCAGTTAAAGCCATTTACCACAACATGAATTTGTCTGTTATTAATAAAAATGTATATAAACAGTGTTTCCTGCATGCATTGACACTCATGACATTCATGAAATTTGGAATCAAATGACAAGATATTTGTCAATACTCAGTGGTATTAAAGTGCCATACAAGTATCAAAGTTGAGTTTCCAGCTTGAGGTAAGCATCAGAAATCCAGTGGGAGCGGTCAAGATAAAGAAAATGGTCCTGCACAAGACTCTAATCCATAAATGGTACAGTTGGTATGCTTGCCTTTTCAAAGCATATAGAAAAAAATTAAAAAAGTTATTCAACTTTTAGAACAGCTGACAGTTATTTCTGACTTGAGGGTTAAGAAGCTGCCAAATACTAACATCATGGATCCATGATGTTAATGTCAACGTAATTTCTCCCAAAAATGTCACCATTATACTTGCCAGTCATGGGATATGTGTAATCTCATAATTTATCATTGAAGGATTTGTAACTTTTTTGCCTATCCTTCAGGCAGGATGCAAGTGAATGAGGGATACAAAGTCCTTTATCACCAGAAAGCAGAGATCACTTCTCAGCTTTTAGGTTTTAGCAATGAAAATGCAAGCTAAATATTACTACATGCATCATGAGTCATTTTTTAAATTATTAAAACAAGCCCAGGAATCTTTTTCTAAACCAAACCATAAAAATTGTTATATGCATATGAACATAAATCCTATTACAGATGTTGAAAAACACTTTGATGTGGACAGAGACATGTCATGAAATGTTGAATATAAACCCACTCTTGGTTCAGATAGATTATATACATATTACATATATACAAACAAATGTATTAGACCACCACCCAATGTAAGGTTATGCTACAACTGTCCTAAATTAACAGCATTGTTAATCACCAAAATCATGTTTTATGTTTCTGTAATGGTTAATACATCAGTATGTAGAAGCTCTTTAACCAAAATTATATTTTTATTGTTAAAATATCATTATTATTGTTATCCATGAATTTGAAAATTTACTGTTTTACAAAAAACTGAAAAAATAATAAAGCACATTATTTCTTGATTTAAATCCTGAACATAAAAATTAGTTTTAGTGGTTGAATGTTATGCTTGATTCATTTGCAACTTCTCAGAGAAGATACTATTATACATATCTGATTTTCAAAAATGTATAATATCAAGATTTAATTCTGCCTCCCATTCAGTAAAAACCTGACCAGACCAGACCTGGTTCAGACATTTCAGTGATTGTTTTCAGTTGCTCTTTAATACTTTTCAATGTGAAAGTGTCAGCCTGTGATGTAAGTAAAATCAGACCAGACAGGGTTAGTGCAGGTCATTTTTCTGATGCATTTAACAAAAGTAAAGTCCATCTCACGTGTGTCTAAAGCTCATGGAGCCACAAACACATGCAGCAGAATGTTCTAAGTGAGACATACCAAAGATGCGAAGCTCAGCAACCCCGAAGGAGGACATTTTCTTTTAATTGGATTTTGTGGCCAGAGGAGGTTCATGCAGCTGCCTCCACATCCTGAACAGCACATCTTCTATTAGGTATGATGGTGAAACGGTCACCGTTCATTACCTCAGGTCCTATAACACATCTCCATACGCTGTCCTCCTCCTCCTCTCGATTCAGATGTGTTTTATAGGAAAAATCAATGTTTTTCAGATGCCAATAACTATCACCTTCTTACTACTTCCAGCTTGTAATTTATTGTCACATTTATAATATGAGTGCTGCGATCATTTTGTATTATTTCATTATGATAATAGTCTGCATTGAACTGTATGAAAACAGCTGGATAAAACTCAGAGAAATATTATATTTCATCAATATTTCCACATTGTTTCCACATTATTAATTGCAGTTATTTGTTTGACAATCAATGGTCAAGTAAAATGTCATTATGGTGATAGCTTTTCTTGTGATGTGGCTGATTAGAAATCTGTTGCGCCTGTTATATCTTTGTGTCTTTTAGTTTTTTTTTATATCCAGTCCACTCTTGTTCAATAACGGCATAAAACTAACTATATATTAAATATAATGTGCGCAATCTTTTTAAGACTATATGTACTGTACAGAATTCAACATCAATAGAACTTTGTACTGTATAATGTCCTTGTTGAGAATGACATTAAAACCACAGTATCTAACTCAGTCATAGAAATAATAAAAGGAGCTAATTTCAAGTTAAAATGGTCTTCAGGTGATGTAATAATTAAAACTAAAACGGTTGTTTCATTATATAAATGTCATATATATCATTCAGTCACTGTTTTATTTCACATGCTGAGGAACTTGTAAACTGTCAGGCTGTAATTACAGACAGTCAGGCCATTTAAGAATCACATTAGTGTTAGTAGGTTGTTTTATAACAGACTGAATCAATGACAGGCAGAGGCTCATGTATAACTGCAGGAAGAGACTGGGATTAATGAAACTGTCAGTCAGTTTACAGCTAAATGTAACTGAAAGTCTCCAGTTAAAACACAGATTAAGTCTTTCCTCTGGACATTTACACAAATGCAAACACAGAGTATATGGAACAACAGAAAAACAGGCTCTAAACATTAAAACTTGGCAGATTTAACAGTGGATTTGATGGAAATCCTCATTCATCAAGTAGCAGAGTCAGAAAAGTGCTATCACAGTGACAAATAATTATGCAATTATATAACCCTAACACAAATTCACATAGGATGAAAATATGTAGAAAGGTCACCAACACGTCACCAATATTATTCAAAGCCTTGATTTAATCGGGTTTGTTGTGCATCGTCAGCTGCTAATGCAGGTATGACTCTTACCCTTAAATCATCAGTTTAATTCTTAGTTAAATCACCAGTTATATGATGCATTGAGTGTTTTTGCACATTTGTTACTATAGCTAATCTCTTTGAAAATCATGCTGCTCTTTACAAATTAGAATTTGTATATAGATAGAGTTCTATCTGTGATGTAAGGCAGTTAAAGTTTTCCATTAATAATATCAGTGAAATTTTATCTTTATACTCCCTTTAGTCATTAAAATCCCACAAACTGGTTCAAATCCGAGGCCATGGTTCTCGACCGGAAAAAGGTGGCTTGCCCTCTCCGGGTTGGTGGCGAGGTCCTGCCTCAAGTGAAGGAGTTTAAGCATCTCGTGGTCTTGTTCACGAGTGAGGGGAGGATGGAACAGGAGATAGACAGGCGGATCGGTGCAGCGTCTGCAGTCATGCGGTCGCTGTATTGGTCTGTCGTGTTGAAGAGGGAGCTAAGCCGGTTCCTACTCTCACCTATGGTCATGAGCTTTGGGTCATGACCGAAAGAATCCCGGATACCAGTGGCCGAAATGAGTTTCCTCTGCAGGGTAGCTGGGTGCACCCTACGAGATCGGGTGAGGAGCTCAGTCACCAGGGAGGAGCTCGGAGTAGAGCCGCTACTTCTCCAAGTCGAGAGGAACTAGTTGAGGTGGCTAGAACATCTGTTCCGGATTCCTTTGGGACACCTCCCTTGGGAGGGTTAGGGTTAGGGCATGTCCCACCGGGAGGAGGCCTCAGGGTAGACCCAGGACACGCTGGAGGGACTATGTCTCTCGGCTGGCCTGGGAACGCCTCAGGGTCCAACCGGAAGAGCTGGAGGAGGTGTCTGGGGTGAGGGAAGTCTGGACCTCCCTGCTTAGACTTTTGCCCCTGCGACCCGGCCCCAGATAAGCAGAAGAGGATGGATGGATGGATGGATGGATGGATGGATGGATGGATGGATGGATGGA
>JAPQRN010000002.1:4683024-4710243 GCA_037367275.1 Coranthus polyacanthus
TCCTGATCATGTGAATCAGGTGTGTTGGAAGAGGGAAACATCTAAAACATGCTGGATTGTGGCCCTCGAGGACCAGAGTTGGACACCCTTGGCGTAAAGGCTTCATTTTTGTCCTAATTCTTCAAGTCTGATGTATCTCATCAGCAAAGTAATTTTCCTGATGAGATACCTGTTTTTCTCAACATGATGAGGGTGTAATCCGATTATGATGTAAGGTTTCTTTATACATACACTTACATATGACATGTAAATACACACCAACAGATGAGTCAAAAGTCTGTCTTGCCTGCTGTCTGATGGGTTGTCTGGGTGTAAGCTAACCTTGTTTTTCCCTCTCTATCTTAATCCTCCCTCCCTCCTTCCTTCCTCCCTGTTTTCCATTATTCTTCCTTTCACTCAATCTTCCACTCCTCATTCGCCCTTTTCTTACTTTCTCCATTTCTTTGAAACCTCCAATTTCATCCCACATCTGATCTTCTACTTGATTATATTCTGCTGCTTTTCTTTTATCCTTTCTTCTTTTGTTCTTCCTCTTTTGTCATTTGCCTCCATTATTCACATTATTTCATTTTGCATAATCCCTTTGATATCACTTGCCATGTGTTTTTTATATTTCACATTGTGCTGCTCCTCATTAATTATTCTTCCTGTTGATACCTTTTGCCCTTCACTTTCCTTTTCCTAATTTCATTCTTTTAACATCACATGTTCTTTATTTACTTTCTCCTTCCCTCTTCTTCCTTTGTCATTTTGTTTATTCATTTTTTCCCCCTTTATCTCCTGTTTGCACCTCATCTCCATCTATTTTTCTTCCCTTTACTGCCTTTACCTTCTCCTTCCTCCTCCTTTTCTACTTCCTCCTCCTCCTCTCTGTCCTCCTTGTCTCCTTGCTCCTCCTCCTCTCCGTCTTCCTTGTCTCCTTACTCCTCGTGCTCCTCTTCCCCTTCTTCCTCCTCCTCTCTGTCCTCCTTGTCTCCTTCCCCTCCTCTTCTCCATCCTCCTTGTATCCTTCCTCCTTCTCCATTCTCCTTGTCTCCTTGCTCCTCCTCCTCCTCTTCTCCTTCTTCCTCCTCCTCCGTCCTCCTTGTCTCATTGCTCCTCCTCCTCCTCCTCCTCTTCTCCTTCTTCCTCCTCCTCTCCATCCTCCTTGTCTCCTTCCTCCCCTCCCTCCTCCTCCAGTGGCTGCTCCTCTGCCTCCAAGCTCCTGCTCTGGTTCTGCAACACCAGGCCAGTGCCTGTCTAGCTGCTGTTTGTCTAGAGCATCTCAAAGCTCGATCAAGTGAGTCTCCTGCTTCACACACTCTCATAGACACAACCTGAACACTAGGGGTGTAAAGGTACGTCTACTGTTGTGCATCAGTATGACATGCTACAGGTTTGGCCTTTAAGCGTGACATTGTGCCACTATTATTTAACATGTATCATGTGTTAACTCACACTACAAGCTTCCTGTATCCAGAACATGTGAGTTTTCTGCTTTTACTGTACAAATCAATCGGCCGGCGGTTCTCAATCACACTGAGCCCGCTGAGTAACAATTCAGTAAAGTTTACTGAAACAGGATCGTTGTCTCCTCTGTGTTGACAAAACAAGAGAAAGGCAGCATTACTTTGTGCAATCTTTAGAGCTGAAACTGCACTTCTGGATATAATGGTTAATTTACGATAATTGCGGTTATGTCTTATTGGATATTTTGTATTTGACTTATTTTTTACTTGAGAAAACAGTTTGTGTTAATTGTTACAGTAAGAAAAAAAAATAAAACAATAAGATTTTTTTTTTTAAATCTCTGCTGTAACAAAAAGTATCAAACGGACACTGGACACTGGAAAATACATCCTGGAGCATCGATAATGATAAGATGTTAAAACAAGAAGAAAATACATTAATGCAAAAATAAGAGTGGTGACTACCAAGAAATGCTTATTCATTTGTATTAATGTTCTTCTTAATGCATCACTGAAGACACTGATTGTGCTGATACTGTGTTTATAAATGAACTCACTGAATATAAGATGTCATTTCTTTTCTAAATAATATCCTGTAATATTCTGCAACAAAACTGTTATACACTTTCCTTTGTTTGAAAAAGTTAATTCATGAGACTTAAGAGTGTCTTTAAAAAGCTGAATGCTCTCAGGGTAGATAATGTTTGTGAATGACTAAGTCCATCTTCTTGATTTCAGAAAAACATGGTTTCAGACAGTTTGAAAATGACTTTAGTGCAGATAGAATGAAACAGTGGATCTTTTTTACCACGAGACAAGAGTTTCACTTTGTTGTCATAATTTGTTCAGTAACCAGTATTTTTTGCAGTGTAGTATGAACGTTTATTTAATTTTAGTTTAACTTGTCATTATTTTTGTATTCCTGGGTATGTTCTTGGCCTCCTGCACTTTTCATTTTGTTGTGATTTGTTTTTTAAGACTTGACCTTGAACTGACATTTTTAAATGCAAAATGTTAGTTAGATGGAGAAAAACACAGAGGACAGTGGTCGGCAAGGACAAAAGGAAATCAGATAGGAATTTGCATAACACTGTGGAGTAAAGCATGATAAATGTTGAGACAAGAAACCCTGACGTTCCTGTGTATTGGCTTCGGGAAAAAGCCTGTGAGCAGAATTTAAATCCAAACTAACACATTTTTGTAATCTCTCTCACTAAACAGCAGCACCAGAAAGTTTTAAAAACAATCCACATGAATGAATGCAATGTAAAACTAACTCAGTTTTAAATTGAATAGATTTTTCTCAGACCTTGTCTTGACGTTGTCTGTGGCTCCAGGGATTCACATTTATGCTTTAAACATTTAGTGCAAACTACAGAACTACATTCAGACATTAAGATCATTACTGAACCCACAGTTGTTGTTCTTGTTTCATTCATTCTGTATTATTTTAATTTACAGGAAAGTCAAGGCCACACCTTTAATGTTGCATAATCTCTGGCCTTTGTCCTAGTGTTGATATTGATGCAAATTTGTGAAATGGTGACAGCATGTGAGGGTCGGACTAATTATTATAAAACACATAAATCATAAATTTAGAAATTAGAATGAGAAATACAATATAGGACTGAGGGCGAGACTGGTCTGGAGATTAATTTAACCAAAAAGACGGTGGTGTAGAAGAAAAGGTGAGAAAGGCATGTGTTGTATTTAACAGATGGTACAGAGAGTCTGAATTCTCTCCATCAAGCTCTTGAATCTCTCTGCTCGTCTCCAGGACACTTGTAGCTGTTGCCAGCTGCTCCTATGTAATTACATTGGTCCTCAATGCTGTTTTCTCCAGGGGGTTATTTACACACACATACACACATCTATATAAACTGGATTATATATTTTCCTCTTTAGATTAGAGCTACATTGGCGTTATTCATGTCTGGTGTATAAGCATGCAGCCCAAGTAATTTCTCAGTTTTAGTAAAACTAGTTTATCACAATGTGTAACTGTTAGACTGCAGCTCTGATACACTTTTTTATAAAAAAGGATATGTCTTTTTTATTAAGCAAATCTTCATTTATTTCCTCATTTTTAAACACAGTTATATCTCTATAGGTATCGTAAATGGTGGCGCATAGACCTGGACCACCCCAACGTCTTTCCCTGACTCTGGCCGCACATACTTGGATTCATGTAAAAAAGAGTTTTCCACTGATGGCAGACTTGTTCAACTGTGTGAACACAGCCTCCCTCTATCATTCACCCTAAAACCTGAATAATGTCAACATATCTCACATCTTAATCATAAAATACTACATTCAGAATATCCAAACAGAATATGTTGTTTACATTACCTGTATCAACCTTGGATCATGCTCATGTTCTGAATAATATTGGATTACTAGTGCATATAAACATACTGGCTATTTGTTTAAAAATCCACCGTATCTTCACTGTATATTTGTTCTGTGACATTTGGATAGGATTTTAAATTATGCAGATTATGAGATGTGAAAATCTTAGACATTTATCTAGAAAATCATTGCTGCACCTTCTGTTACCATCTGCTGTTATATCCTATATAAAACCAGTTGCAAAAAAACTATCAGTATTAGTTGAATAATTTTGTACTACTTAGGGAGAGAGCTATTTGTTGATGTTAACATACTTCCATGTGTTAGCAAAAAGATTGGCAAAAAGTCTGAATTTTACCCACATATGTTTTCCTGCCTGGTTTAAAATCGCTGAGCAGGACAGGAAATATTCACACCACCACATGGGGTTTAAGATTAAAACCATTCATCAGGAGTGTTACACAACAAAAATAATTCTATTAAAATCTATTAGATACTTAAAGTGTTTAATTATCTAATGCAAATATTTGTCCAGTAAACCAAGTCCATTCAGTGTACCTTAGAAATCCAAACAAATGACATACATAACATATGAAATTCATATGTTATGTGTACATTAATCCTTTCACCTGATGGTGCTGAGAAATAGATGTTGGTATATCAGCCTGGACATATGTCTGTGTCAAAGTGTGGTTGAATTAGAGGATTTTTAACTTTAAAATCTCCAAACACAGAGCATTTTTCTCCCACAGACTTTCTGCTGACATGCAAAATATGTCCAAATGTTTGCAAACCTGTCGCTAACGTTTTCCGCTGCTCTGCTGTTGTTTTTCTTTCCGTTGTGATTTTCATTTTGTTCTGACATGGATCCCAGACCACCGGAAAGAACAGAACAGAGTAACCTCACGATAGCATCTGATTGTGGTCAATGGCCTTGTATGAACTTTGTCATACAGTCTTACAGACATCAACTGTATTTGTGAGGGAGATTTTTGTCCTTATGATTGTGCGGATGTGTACTTGATGAGGAATAACCAGCTCACAGAGGTCTTCTCATCAGTTTGTTGCAGATTGCAGCGCCATTTTCAGAGCTATTAGTGAATAATTATTGTCATAGCTCTTTAAATGGTACTGCTGTATGCATGCAACGAACCAGCCTTCAGAAATCCAACATCCTGTAAATTCTGTTTTGGTGAAAGTTGCTGTGAAGGATTCTTCTCATCTTTATTTCTTTTTGTCAATCTAAATGTAAAGAATTGCATCCACTAATCAAGACTCCAAATATTGCAGAAGTGCCATTACTGTAGGGCTGGGAGATATGACCAAAAATGTTATTACTCTAAAAATGTTGTTCCTGGGAGAAGGCTGAAGAAATCAGACAGTTATTTGTGGTTTTAAATGATTCATAAAAGACTTAAAAGTGTGTTAAAGATGTAACAAGACCATAAAGATGGAAACAATGTAAAACATGAACAATTGTAGTTTTCAAGTCAGTTTTATTTATATAGCACCACTCATAATGGTAACCCTAACCCTCAAGGCAATTCAGAAATTCATGTCAAGGCCTTAAAAATACTATACAGAGAATAAATCCAACAAATCATCCAAGAGTAAGCCCAGGGCGACAGCGGGGAGGAAAAACGTCCTTTACAGAAGAAAAAAAACCTTAGACAGAACTGGGCTCTGGGTAGGAGAACATCTGCCTCCACCGAATGGGGTGAGTGGAAAAACTCACTTTTAAATGCTTCTTTATGGTCAGAGCATGACAAACAATGATAAATGATCAAATCTTTTTCCAGTATCAAAATAATTAAAGGATAAATAAAGTAAAACTACAAAACACTGAAACATGTTCCAAGTGTTTTAGCTGAGAATGTAAACAAAATAAACCCTGAAGACAAAACTAAAACACATATTGCATTGTGATATAAAATTGTATTGCAATAACGATATTGTATTATTGCCCGACCTTAACGCACTCACCATCCTGCTATGCTGAACTACTTGTTCAGTTGTTTAACTTCTTGTAATTTGACATCCTTGTCACTACAGGTGACAAGGCATAATCAAATATGTGTTGAAGTAGGAAATGATAAGAATTGAAACTGCTTTTCTCCAATAGTGTGTGACCTTTATCGAGCATGTGTGTGTTGACAGTTTATGAATGTGTGGTGTGTGTGTGGAAGAAATATTGTGAAGCGGTGGTTTCCTCAAACTTTCAGACAGTAGGTCATGTGTCAGTCAGGTTTTCTCTCATGTTTTAAGAAAACTGCTGAGCTGATCTTTGTGCTACAAGTTATTCAGAAGCTTAAAAGAAACTGACATTGTCCATGACCAGGGCGAACATTGGCGCACACCTTTCATAGGACCTGTCAAAGTCTGTCATCAAATGAAATTCACATTATTTATCTGAAGTCAAAGCAGAATTCTGTGAAGAGATGCTGAGACAATAGAAGTGGGTTTAACAGCACTGAAAATGAGAAAATGTTCAGAAATGTAAATAATTGAAAAACTAATTTTATGAAGAAAGTTCTCATAAGAGAACACAAAATTACATTATTTTATCCTTTTAATGTCCAACACATCACTGGTGACCCATTTAAGGATTTGTTTAGGTTGGCCTTACTCTTCTGTTATATGCTGAATCTTAACCCTAATGATACGGTGGATGTAGTCTGGCTCACAGGATGTCCACTGCAGGAATGATCCTGCCATTGAACGAATGTTTCAGCCTTCATTCTCCTCACTTATCTGTGTGTTACGGTTTCCTCACTATGTGAAACAACAATCTCTGTTTTCAGGCTGTAGAAAATCTAGCCTGTGACACAGATTTTGTCTAATCACAAATGTTTTCAGATAGGCAAAAAGGGGTTAAATACATGAACAAACAGCTGTAATTACTGATCAATGTTCAGATTCTGTACGGGATTCTAACTCCATGTTGGAAAAGTGGCTTCACTTTTCCATAACACCATGAAACATCAGGTCATCTATATTCATATACAAGTCAAGTCTTCTGGAGAAGCTGCAGAAGGAAGGTGTGTAGTTTCAAATTCTGGCATTCTTTCCCCCCTGATTTGGCTCCTGCAGTTTTAAGTTTGACTTTATTAAGAAATAATCCTGATTTAATCCTTTATTTTCCAAATGAAAAAGTGTGTGAAATTAGCCTTCTGTCCAGACAAGAGAAAAGTTTAAAAACCTCCCAAAAATCCTGTGTTCCTTTAAGGCAGACAAGACAGTGCTCATCTTCGTTGCTTTTCTGTGTCCCAAGTTCGAGATGAATCACTAACAGATGATTGGATTAAATAACCTATTCATCTGTTACCTATTCAACTGTTTTGTCATTTAGTATCCACTTGGCGCCTTCTCCAGAGCAACTGATGGCAGGCCTGCGTGAGTAACAAATGAGTAGTGAGCAGCTAGAGAGCTGTCTCCACTCAGTAACCACATTAAACTGGTCAGGAAGGATTTTCACTTCCTAATTGAATTGACTAGTTGTGTGGGCTGCTGCTTCACCAACTTCGCCATCCATCTGCACCACTTTCCTTTTCCTTTGTTTGTCTCTTTCTCCACTGACACACAAGGCTGTCAACTTTAACAGTGTACCTATAACAGTGTAGATGCAAATCATGCACATCTGCACTAAACACAACACTGTTTTTTTAAGAAAGGGCACATCTGCACCATGTGTCTGCAATTTACACTAATTTACACTATAGATGCACATGGCTCATATCTGCACTAAACACCATACTAATGTTTATACAAATGCTTAAACAAACATGTGCACAGCTGCTATATGTATCTGCAAAGACATATTAGTCAAATTTATTTCCATCACTTTGGCCCAAATTTACATTTATTATTCCAGTACAATAATATCATTATATTTTATGTTTGTAGGATTATGTAAATTGATGAAGGATATGACATAAAAACTAGCCTAATTTCCATTATGGGATATTACAGTTGGAGCAATTTAGATAAATATTGAAAATGCTAATTAAAAAAAAGAAAGCACTGATATTAAAATGTACTTTTGTCTTGTATTTCGTTGTCAGCAGTATGAACACAACATGTTTCATCTTTTGTCTGGTCGACTTCCTTCCTCACATTCAGGCTGCAACACATTCAAGAAAAATTTGTGACAGTAAATTATTCACCACCTTGTAATGTTTCCATTTCTTTTCTCAACACTTTTCAGTTGTTCATGGACTGAAGGCACCAAGTGATGAAGTGTTTCAGGTTAATTTTGTCTCATTCTTCATGTAAACTAGTCTTAAGGTGTTCACAAAACAGTTTGGGGTCTTTGTTGTCACATTGTGTGTTTCCAGATGCTCCACACATTCTCTATTGAGGACCAGTGTGGACCGCATCAGACCAGTTCAGAATCCACACCCTCTTCTTTCTTATCCCGTCTCTGGAAAATTCATCATCTTGAAGCAGCATGTGTTGATTCAAAACCTCAATGTACTTTTCATTATTAATGGAGCATCACAGAAGTGACAATGACTTTTGACCCCAGACCCTCACTTCTGGACTTGTTGCTGGTAACGGTCTGGATTGTCCTTTTCTATCCCAGATCCAGTCTGGAGAAGTCCATGACGCTTCTGGACACAGTACACATAAGGCTTCGTTATGTTCTGCACCATAAATGCTGAAATATCTATCTTCATATCTTTCTTTGAGGAACATTTTGAATATTTCAGTAATTTTCTCATACATTTGTTGTCTAATTGTGAATCCTTGTATCCATAGTTGCTCCTAAAGGACTAAACCTTTCATGAAATCATGATTACAGTCACCTGTTCACATCACCTGTTTCAAATCACATTGTTATTTAATTATTTTAACTCATTATTTGTTATAGTTTGAGTTTTCACATCCTGTGAGCTGCCTAAAGAACTTCATAATTGTGAATTGTTTTCTATACACTGCTCATCAGAAAACAGTTAACAAAGTGATGTGTCATTGAGGACGTCTACTATCTGACACAACAATTCTGTCTTTGTCTAGTATTACTGAGTTTCTCCTTATAGCACCACTTACATCAACCGCAGCGTCAGCTACAACTTTGAAAGGTCAACTGCAACATGTTCAAAGTTAGAAGTCATTTCCACTTTTTTCCATCATAGCATCAGGATGGTAGAATTTATGGATGCGTGTTGCTATGGGTAACGCTGAGTCAAGGAGGGTGGTATCCCTCTGTGATTGGAAATAAAGCAGCCGGCACGAAGTAGTACCACCTTGGGTTATGTGGAGGCACTGGTGCAGTTTTCTTTATGAACACTGGACTACACGAATGGAAAGAAGAAAATAATCTTGTTTCCCTCCTTTTTTATTTCTGAAGCACACACAGACATTGTCTCTGACATACAAACCTACACACAACACACAAACCAGCAAACACACACAGCCTGTCTCTCTGAGGTTTCATTCATGATTACTTCTCATCTGCTGATGGAGGTCTGTTTATTTTCTTCTGTCTGTCATATAAATATGATGATATTTCCCCTTGTCTTGCAGGAGTGCAGCAGCAGAAGTGCAGTATTTCCTCCCTTCCAGGTAGAAAGCTCAGCATGGCAGGACATTTTCCACTCACCCCCTCTTTGCTTCCACAACAACTCACACAGAGATCTGAAGTGGCTGAAATATGCCAAGAGAAAACAGAACAAGCTGTGTGGAGATGTGGATTGTGAGCATATTTGTTTTATATTCACCACTAAAACAATGGTTCAACGAGTCCTCATGCCTAAATGACACATGAATGCTCTGAAATTGTTATGAAAAAATACTATTGAGGTTAAGGTGTGGTTGTTTTTGGTTAAGGTTACGTTCATACTTTAATGGCTCCTCCAGACTGTGAGACTTCAGAGTCTTATCAGTTTATTGCAGCCACAATGTGCGACATGAATGCTATAAACTTGGGTACAACATGTATGAGATGATAAAATCCACTAAACCTCAGGCAACAACACAAATCAAAGAATTAAATGTCATCAGCACATGTTGATTATCTGCTTGTCGACTATAGTTGTAAACAATGAAGTGTCCATGCACATAATATTTCCATGTTATGTGAATGAAATTAATACGCTTTTGAGGAGAAAGAGGTGAATGTGGACCCAGTTGTGGCTTGGGAAAAGAGGCCAAGTTGGGATGCATTTTGGAAATAAAGCTTGAGGTTAGTATTTATAGTACATAAACATACTGTTTGTGTTGTGTTGATTAGAGCATCATTTCCTACTGAATTCCTACTGGTTGTTAGACATAGGTCATAGCAGCTTCACACTATGAGATAGTCAAACTACATTTATGACACTGTAAGAATTTTGCTGTTATCTTGCATGTTATCTTTGTACATAAGCCCAGAATAACAGCTGTCTGTGAACCTCTTGCATTGCATGATGCAGGACCAATGTTTTTTAGCCACGACCAAAAATATCACTACTTTTTCCCATCATCTAGTATTTCTGCTACTGAGAGAGGTCATTATACTGTATTATTGGTATGACTGCAGCTATTCCTAACCATTTAAACAAATGATTGGTGTTTCAATGCATTAGTCATAAGGGCTCCAGACAAAGTTTTTCCACAGGTTGCACTGCGGTTCTCTCTACTAAAAACTTAAGGCAACCACTTAAAAATAATTAAAAACACATCACAGAGCCTCATTGTCTGATAACGACCATCACTTTTTGCTGTCTTTAGTCTTTAGTTTAGTTACATAATTTAGTTTAGTCTTTAGTTTGTCTTTAGTTTACTGTCTGGCAGTAGTCTGCCAGATGGAAATCCTCTACACTGTAAGATCATCAATGTATCTGTCCCCGTAGAGTTTGTGGTTGGGTCAAACTTAGTTTTTCTCAAATCAATAGCAGTAGATATAGACACTGTAGTGTTTCTTTCTTTGTAATATCTCAAGCACATAAACTGTGTGTTACATTCCTGTTGGAAACACTAGGTTGCCTTTTTCAACACATCACCTGCTAATTACTTGTCTGAAATCTAGGACTATAGTTGCACAGGAGGGTCTGAATAATGTATCCAAGCAAGAAAGAGCAAGAGTACTGAAGGACTTGACACAGGTATATGACATCCCTAATGGCGTACTGCATACACTGTTTCTCTTAGTTAGAGAATTTAGTAGCACTGTCTTCAAAAATGGTCACAAAATACAACTAAATGGTCACAGGCTGGATCCCTGCAACAAGTTATCCAAGGATGTTACAAGTTAAAACAGGTCAAAGGACAAATTACTTTTGGCTCTAAGGATCTGTTATGGTATTATTTTATGATAGGTCCTACTGTAAGGACTCACAGGGGCAATATTTCAATATAACAGTTAATGACAGACTTGCTAGTTGCTCCAGGCGTAATTTGCTCTGAAGCATTGAAACAATTGGACTGACTGACATCACCATCCTCAGGCCTCGCCACAAACAGGCCAGAAGGTCAGGGGTCACATTAAACACTTCAAATAAGCTGCTAGTTTACATTCACATCAACAGAAAAACAGAAGCACAGTTTGTTGTACAGTGAATCTGTGTTTCAGTCACTGTAAAGACTATATCTGAACAGTAAAAGTAAGCTCTTATCTCATGTAAAACAGGACCACACATGTCTCAGCTTCTTTTATAATTAACAGTTAAACAATGTAGTCATATGTTAGCTTTGCCTTTATACAGTTCCATTTCCTGGATTATGTTTAAACATGAGATTTACCTTTGTACAGCTGGCACTTTAAATGTAAATAAATGCACACAAACCAAACCAACCAAAATAGAGCCATTTGTAATGCAAATATAGTAGAGTCAAAGTGCATACAGTCAACCTACTGTTCATTTATGTGATTTGACATTTGTATCAGAGTTTGTTACAATTTCTATTTGCTTTTGTACAGTTTAAACACTTAAATATAAATACATGCACAAAAAGCCTACACACATGCACTGGTCAGCATACTGTAAAGCTAATTCAACACCTCATAATAGTGCGATAGTTTGTCACATAACTGTGCATCATACCATTTTATTTAAAGTAACTTGAATAAAATCTGTAAAATACATTAACATTTTGTAGATTAAAGAATGAGAACCAAGTAAAAGTGGATGTACTCATAATTGGTCAAAACTTCTACATCCTAATGATGTCTCTTCTGAAGTGTGTGTGTGTGAATACAGTTGTTGCACACAGAGCAGCTGCTGGCTCTGCATGAACTTTGGCCTGGTTAGCTTTTCATGCTAGCTGGAGTTGTACTGTTGCCTCAGGGCGGTTGCTTGCAGTCTGTGCAATCTTCCTGCAATCTTCTTGTAAGCAGTGGAGCTAATAAAGTGTCAATGTGAATTTTTTTCGAACTAGATAAAGACAGGAAAACCTCTTTTGTCAGTGTAGGAGGATCTCATTTGCCCAGACAACCAAACTAACTGGTTAGCCAACAAGAAGTAATGAACAGAAGATGCAACGATGCAAATATAAAAGGGATTCATCCAAATTGTACATTTCCATTCAGGGGAAATAAACCTTTTCATGAGGTGGAAACATACAGAGATATAATCCCTGAATTTTCCTGCATGCAGTTCTACATTTAAAAGCTTAGTGTAAGTATGTAAATATTATTATGACTGAAAAGTCTCAGTGTTCATTGTGGTGGTTATATCTGATGTTTCTGTTTCATTTTACTGCTGTATATGTTAAAGGTTGAGCTCATTTGAACTACTTTTGTAAACTGTTTAATCAGTGCATCATATTCTATCAGATCATCATATGTTTGTAGCATCACTTTCCTGTGACAACTACGTATCCACATACATAAACAGGCCTGTTTTCGGCTTCATGATGATGCATTTTTCAGAAAATCCAAGAGGGTCAATGTTGCCAAATGGGAAATGTCAAACAATTGCACCAGAGGCTTAAAATGATTTTTGGGGAAGATTATCACATGTGAGTCATATTCACTGTATAAATATACTACTGGCCTGTAAAATACTGTAGTCAATGTAAAGTATCTCATATTCCTGATTAGTCACAAAGATTTAAGTTCTGGACAGCTGTGCTCTTGAGTCACATTCATCATCACAATAAACAAGTTTGGTTGAAAGATACCGTGTTATGTGAGAAGAGATGCGTTTGCAGATTTAGAATCCATATTTTACTCCTTAATCCTCAACATTATCCTGATCAACAGCTAGTAAGTGGTACAAAGGGATCAGAATATTGTACATTTGGAATTACTAATTGTATCTTGTACTGAAGGTGAAGTTATCATACAAATACAATAATTATCATACATCTGGCAACACTCAAGGGCGTCTTTAAAGAGTTTATTTAGTTTCAGGAGATTTTAAAACTCAACCCATAAAAGAAACACTTCATCCTTCAGTTTATCACAAACATTGAAAATCAAAGCATTTTGAGATACGTAGTTTTCACTGGATAAAATGTAAAAAGTAAAGCTGTCAGACAAATTAAAATAAAAGTATTTATAATACAGTTTTGCTTCTGAGATGTAGTGAAGTAGGAAATACTCAAAGTACCTCACATTTGTATTTAAGTACAGTACTTAAGTAAAATTACTTTGGTACGTTCCACCACTGGATTCTAATATTCACAGTAATCAGTTCTAGACATATGTTAATTAGTTAATTATTGAGAGTCAAACAGTCGGATTACCTGTGTGATTAGACATTTAGATTTTGTTCTGTTTTCCAGACTAATTTTTAGACAAATACTATCCATATTTTGGATAAAACCAAACAAAACACATAAAGCTGCCAACAGTAAATATAGAAATAATTCAATTCAGTTCAATTTTGTTTAAATAACCTGATATCACAAATCCGAGATTGGCCTCAAAGGGGTTTTTTTTTGTTCAATTTACAACAACCTCTGTCCTTGGTTCAAGTGAGGAAAAACTCCCCCAAAATAACCCTGGGAAAAAAAATGGTAGAAACCTCAGGAAGAGCGACAGAGAAAGGATCCCTCCTCCAGGACGGACAGTCAGTGCAATAGGTATTTATTTATGTTGATCAAAAAGGGACATGATAACAATGTAGTAAAAAAGACAGACACAAATCAGCAGAAACAACACACCGGGTCTCTTCACACATCTTCACAGATCTCAACAAAAACTCTTTCACAGAAGCCTAGATTCTTACACATGAACATTTTCAAATGATACATGCAGGTATGGCACAGTGTGTGCTTGCAGACACATGCAAACACACATAAACACAAATGAACACCAGTGGTTTCTCCTCATTCCAGTCATGACAGTAATTAGTTGAGGAATGTACTGTTACAGGCATCAATCATCCAGAAACAATCAAACCTCTGATCTGCTGAGAACCAGCAGTACATAGACCTTATTCTCACAACATGCACGCACACAGACACCCACATGCTCGTGGTACATTTTACCTCAATGCTTGGACCAGCAGCATCTCTTTGAAGGAGAGTCCTGCGTGATGAGGGATTTAACTCCCATCCTCGACAGTACAGTATACACGCACATAGTCACACACATGCATGCATGTTGACGTGCCCATGGGCCTGACTGCCTGTGTACTTCACCCTCATGCCTCAGTGGTTGTGTTCAGGCTAAAGTCTGTCTTAATGTTCTGAGACAAACTGAGCAGGAGGTTCAATGTTTTCGGCCTCAACGCAGCGTTCACCGCTGCAGGTCACCTCAGTATGCCAACAGCGTACCCTCAACAAAAAGTTTTCAACCTCTGAAAATAAGTTATTAGACCCACTGCAATGAAAACGGAAACTCTGAATGAACTCCCAGATCAAGGTGTAAATGCAATGGAAATAATGTGCAAACATTAACTGTTTGAGACATTAACATATATGTCCCTCAGATTTCTTCATGCAAAATTGACTGAAGAACTAGAAGACCTAATGAAACACTGAATAACTAATGATCCATCTATGGAGCAGCAACTTACATGATTGATCAGCTGACAGATCAGCAGTTTGTGGCATCTTCTTAGATATTCCAAAGTGTGAAAAATGTCAGATACAACAGGTAGTGTGGACTGATGAGGAGATTGAGTTATTCATCTTATTGGTGAAAACACATTACAAACAAAGCGTCACCTTCTGACCACACGACACAGCCTGGTTTATTCACTGCAGTTCAGTTTGGGTTAGAGTTCAGTTTATGGAAACGCGTTTAATTCTTATTTTCTTTTTTGTGACTTTTGAAAAGTTTGCTTCAATTTCACCCTACATTTTATGGAAACGCCTGGTTTACAGAAACAGACAATAGACATATTTAATTCTGGCACAATATTTAATTTTGAAGACTGGTTTAAAGAAAATGAGAAAAAAATGCACATCTTTATGTTGTTTAGAAGTGTTAAAAACTCTGTCTTCCTTTGGCCCATCATGTTGACTGTGCCTCCCTGTTATCAGTAGTAGTTATCAGTTTCTGATTAAACAGTTTTCTCAACAGGGAAGCCCAGGTCCATCACCTTTGATGCACTCAGTACTGCTCAGTTTGAACCCCATGAGCCACATTTCTTAAAACCTCTTATCAAGGAGGAAGAAAAGGAAGCAAAAATAAATAAAAAATAGCGGACTGAATCAAAGAGTCCATTTTTGTACCTTTGATGCAATGACCTGGTACGAACCCACTGAGGCCCTGCCAGGCTGGCAGGACTCACCCTCCCACCACAGACGCTGCATCTAAAACCAAGCTTGAAATTGCAGATGGTATCGATGTGACAGAAAAAGGGACGAAGGTTTTTGTTTGCTGTAAGTGATGCTTTGCAAAGTGAGCTCCTTCTAATCCCACACAGCTCAGCGGGGGATCTGGCTGCCATTAATCCTAACGAAGGAGGAAGTTGATAGGGAGGTCTTTTATATGCTGATCAGCAGCCGAGTTGTGATGTGCATGTCAGAGTCAAAGGAGTTGTCCTCTCAGCAGTGTATCTGACTTTCAACTGTTCCAAATTCTTATCTGACATTCTTTTATGTTTTTACTGCTCTGCAGCACAATTTGAACCATATTCAGTTCAATAATGAGGTAATGTCATTGCAGTCATTCAGAGAAATCTGAACAAACCTCCAAAGATGCTTTTTTTCTGTGTTATTATTTCAGTAGTAGGAGCATTATATATTTTGTATATTATTCAGTTTGTACTTTGGGGAGTTGCATTGAAGCTCTTCTGGACAAGATTTTCTGAATCAAAATGCCTGTTCAGCACATTGTTGGATTTCACACCACAGAATAGCACCATAGTTCAGCCTGGTACAGCAGGTATCAAGTTTATATTGGTGAATTTTAAAGATGTGAAACAAAGAAAAAAACGCAAAGCAAATTTTTCACACCGCGTGATTACAAAGTACTGCTGACTGATGATTAAAGATTTTAATTCTCAGTGCTAATGAGTTGAACTTCACCCTCTATGTGATTAGGTCAGGGACATCAGGACAGAATTACAGACACCTCTGAACCACATGAGGATTGGAAAGAGTTAGTTTGGGATTTTATTTGACTTTACCACCTAAAAAGTAATATCACTTTAAGAGTATGTTCAATTTATGATATTCATCCCTTATGTTGTGTCTCAGTGGATAGAAGTGATTCATGTCTTAGCAGGGCTTTTATTCTGTAAATTTTGCATTCTGGGGTGCTTGTAATCTTCTACAATTTACAGTTTCCCTAAGACACACACACCTACAGTGACTGAAATTGGACAATAACTCCCCAGATGAGTGGTCTAAAACCACAAAGTGTTGAAAATAGCAGCATGTTCAATTAATTAAACTAAAGTAGTAGAACTGTACATGATGTTTAACTTGCAGCACATTATATGACAGGCACAAGAAGTTTATTCATTATTTGTTACCTGGCTTGTATTTGTTTGTGTTGACCACAACCCCTTGCAATTCACTCCCGGTTCAAGATGATTTAAATCAGGAAGTGGCATGTTGAGGCATTTTCATCTATAAAATGCTAAAATTATATTATATTATATTATATTATATTGTTATGTATGTTACCACCAGCAGTGATGTGTTTTATCACAATAAAGCCACATAATTCAGTTTACAGCTCAAAAAACATGTTTTAATGTTGAGTATCACTTTCATTTTGCTGTCTGTTCTGTGGAAACCCAGAGCTCTATGATTTAACTTTGATTCAGAGACAGAACAAAAAATAAAGGGCTTGGAGACAGTAAAGTAAAACTAGTAACAGATACATATTTTCAGAAGTTACCAGGTACTCCTACACTTTTGCTCACTGAGACCACGTTAGCACTGGCATTATCTTCCTTCCTTCGACAGGAGTTCTCCCATCAGCTGTTGTGTGTATTTACACAAGTAATGTGAGGTAAAATTTGGCTTTGCATTTAATCTGAATATGCCATAAGCAATCCTGTGTCACAGAAATTACACGAATATGCAACTAAATTGTAACTGCAAATATAGTTAAATAGGAGTTGATTTATTTCAGAAAAAAATCACACATTTATTTATGTTTAAACCAAACCATGATCATTTCCTAACCCTATCCAAAGCATGTTTTTTCCCTAAACCTAAAAACATACAAGTCTCAGGATGTCAAGTCCTGGATTTTGTAAATTGTAAAGTAGTGGATCCTTCAATGAGAAATTACTTTGAGTTTTTATCTGCAGTTTACAAGAATTTACTATGGCAACATTTTTTGTGGCAACTTCTTTTTTATTTTTTGAGAAAACTAGTCATTGTCCTGCTCATTCCAGTTTCTTATTAAACGCTAATACCTTTCCTCTATATATGAAATGTTCACAGCGGAAACAGCACAGATCTGTTTGACTGAACTCTCCCAGCATTTCACTTTTCTCTCCTTCTGTTTGCCTGCTGCAGATAGGGTTTCTCTGGCTGCGGCTAAAAATCTCTCAGCTCTCCTTAATGCTTTCTGAAATGTCTTCAGAGCAGCCTTGTTGAGCAGGACACAAGGAAAACTAGCCTGTGAGATTTGATCCCACAACAAGCTGACTTTCTGAAACCTTTTAGTAGACCTGGTGTCAGCAGTGTTGCTTTAGCATCAACACACAGTAAACTTTTTTATACCCAAAGCCAGCCTTTTCCCACTGCTACCATCATCACTGATTTGGATCCCTTTCTGGTACCAGTTTACAATGAGACTGTCCTTACATAGTATTTTTAAATGATTTGTAATTAGATTATTAATTATTGTAAAGACTTTATAATTAATAAGCTGTTATAACACATTAGAACAAAGGAAATAGTAGCCTTTCACTTGCCAAATAGTGAGTCAACATTTACATATACTGTTAAGCCTCATATCTCATTGGTTACTGAGTTTTCTTTGTCTCCATTGGCAGCATTTAGAACTGTCAACTTCATCTGACATTTATTAATTACTACCATTAAACCACCATTGGCATGTCTAAATACTCAGGATGTTTCATTTGGCATCTGATTCATAGACTAAGGCTACATCCACACAAACTTTTGTTTTAAAACATAACTTCAAAAACGTAATATCATCAAATCAACAGAAATAAATGTGGATGGAGGTAATTTCATTTAAAAGTAAATTCCTTATTTCCTCAAAAGATTAACCTTGTTTCCACCAAACTCACAAAACAAACAGAGTTTGTCCAGGACCTGCTGGTCTCTATGGTAACAGTGATATTCTTGAACGTAACTGACCTTTGCCTTTTGTTTGATTATACATCACGTAGGATTCTACACTGTAGTTATTCTTTGAGACATTAAGTTTGTAACTTTTATTTATACCAGACAGTATATCAATGCACAATTTTTGTTCATATGGGAGAGAAACATTTAGCTCTTAATCTCCTGAATATCACAGATTAATCTGTTCTGGAAAATAAATGACAACTCATTGAAAAAAACAAGGATTTTATCTCATTAGCCCAGGAATGTCCATGTGAAATTTCCCAATTAAACATCTTTTTAGTGAGTGTCTGATCAGACATATTCACAAGTCTTTTCCAAAGCTTTGGATTTTCACATGTATGTCTGATCTTTGTAGGTTCCAATTCTACATCTCCACTAATGGCCAAAACCAAACTCCCAAAAAAGATCAAAGAGAAAAATCTAAGATTTAACAGAATAAAAACATGAAAAGTGCAACAGTAACTTGATAATGAGCCTGAATGCATGGAAATGGTTATAACTTATTTAGAATTGTAATAGTAGAAATAGAAGTGTTTGCAACCTCTTAATACCCTAATTATGAACTATTTATAAATCTTTACAAGGATAGTGTAATTGTAAAGCAGTTAGGGTTTTTAGCTTTGTGAACCTTTATTTCAAGCCAGAAAATAAAGAAGAAAAAAAATAAATAAATAAACAGATTATAATTAAAAAAATAATTTTCTTTGTCCTTCTGTCATATTTTTGCATTGTTGCCTTCCAAACCACTTTGTAACAAAAACCTTCCTCTTTGTTCCTATAATTGAGGTGATGAAACTCACACACACCTGCTTTAACTCGTTTAACTCCTGGGAAGTGATGCTCTTGCTTACCTGTGCACATTTTTGGATCTACAGGTTACAAACAAATCTTCTCCGAAGATCAGAGGAGTGCAAGCTGGAAGGGTTATGTATCTGAAATATATACAAAAAGTTTTTTTCTTCTTTGCATGTCTTAGAAAGTCATACTTGCCAAAGTTTTTTCATTTTTCTTACTTAGCTGCAGGAAAACTGTCCTTATGGGTGTAAAGTTTGAATAATGTTTGCTTTCTTTTCCCCTTTCATTCTGCTCAGTGCTGTGTAATCTCTTTTCTATTCAAATTCTGGTCTATTGTATTCATCTCATATTTATCACCCTTTTCCCTTCCTTGCCCACACTCCTGTCCTGACCTCGTTTCGTCTCCCTCTCTCCCTCCTTCCTCTCTGTTCATCTCTGTGAGTGAGCTCTCCTTTTCAGCTGATTTAATATCCATACGCACAAATGAAATCGATTGCTTGTTGTGTTTGTAGGTGGTAACCTGACCACAAACAGACCCTGACACAGCAAAGTAGAGCAGAAACAGGGGGGTAAAGCTCCCTGATTGTGATGATCAATAATTGTACTTCAGACAGAAACACTGAGTGGGATCATCAGAGGAAATGAAGAGACAATAAGAGGCTGTGTATGCGATTAAAGGGAAAAGACCTCGAGTGGTCATCGAGAGAGGTGTGGGGTTGTTGGAAGCCAGCACAAGTGTAAGATTGGAGCACTTGTGGAAACAATGCACAATGAAATGATTAAGGACTTAAGGTGACAAGGTTCATTAAATTGTGTTCCTGCAGATTTTAAAAGTAAAATATGTCACATTTCTTGCTTCAATGAGGGAGAGAGTAGCAGTTGTCGAGCAAGAGAATGAGTAGAGGAATCAGCATTACAGAGAAAAAAAACATGAAACAGAGAAATAAAACATTATGTTCTGATTGTTTCACTGTGATTATGTTCTAAAGCCAGTTTACTTAACTGGTGGGTCTGACCATAGACTGTATAAAGAGGTGGATGGAGCCACGTCATTGGTTTCTGAACTGCCGTTTTGATGCCTGGAGCTTATGTTTTGGCCATTGCCATGTTGGCTTTTTGGAGCCAGAAGTGACCATATTTGGACACAAGAGGCAGAGCTGCAGGATCGTGAGGGATCATGAGTGAGCTAATGTTAAATGTCAGCTTGCTGACCATGACCATAACACAAATTGATGGTAAACTCATTATGAATGGGGTCACAAAGGGTATGGTAAACATCCCTACAAATGAAAACAACACATGGAAAGACGTGTGTCCTTGTCAAAACTTGCCATTCAGCTTGAAATTGCAGCTCGTAGGTTGTTGGTTTTTCATGTAGAGAAGAGGACTTTCATTCTTATTGGGAGTACATCCTGCAAACCAGCCTAATGGATGGGTTAAATGTGAATGCAACCGCTGCTTGAGAAACACCACTGTACAAAATTTTTTTGGTGCTGGCGAATCATGTCCATGACGGGGCATAAAAGTGAATCGTCTGTGTAATTCTGGAACAATACCCTTTCTTCTGGCATTGTGCAGTTAAAACACACTTGTCCCTTTATCAACAAAGAGTTCACTAAACTAGCTGAACACTAATTCAGTAAGTGCACAATTAATGATAATATTGAGAAAACTGTTAATAATCACCTATTTTTTAAGTATACCTTTCACTTCCTCTGTGTTTCTGTGTCTGTTGCTTGGTAACATTCGGTCCCTCATCTGTTCTAAAACCACTGTATACCATGGCCTCTGGGGGATTGCTGATGCCCTAGCAGTTCTTGGAAACAACAAGCCCTCCAACCTCAACAACAATATCTTTCTTTCCCCCCAACTCTAATTGGAGTGTTTTCTGAATTATCACTAATACCAGCAACAGGACAAGTGCCATAGATGCCCTTAATGATATGCTTACCACCTCAATCACTAGTAAAAATTATGCCATTGTACATTTAGGTAAGCAATGGAAACGTAGAATCTCTGTGTAATTTTACAAAAAATGTGAGATGTGTATAAATATTGTATAATTATCTGTTTCATAAGAGGCACCAGAGTTGAATAAAAAAATGACACTGACTTTTGTTAGACACTAAGCTCTTTTTTTCAAAGTGCCAGGTCATAGAGTGTAACATGATCATGGTTCTGATTCCAGACAATCTCCCCTACACTTTTATGTGAACATATCTCTACTGGTAGAATATTATGTAAAAACACAACAATTTCATAAGACACAATCTTTTCCCCCTTGATCTAAAGGCTAAAATTGAAAATGTGCAATTTTTATCATATCAAACAATGGAAGATCTGGATAGTGAAGACATAGCAGTGTGTATGGCCGGTCGGTGCTTATAATGACCAAAATAAGAAGTAAAAAGTAAAGGTAGTTAAATTACCCTGAAAATAGCCTAGGTGATTTAAATATAAGAGAGGGAAGATATGCAAGAGAAACTTTAATATACATAAATATTTATGATAATATACTGAAAACAACAAACTGGGACTGCATTCATTTGAAGAATTTTTTTTGATTGAGTAAAGATTTGGAGCATGACATGTGGCTGGATCCTGTGTTTATATGTGGTTTTGTTTGTACACAGCTGAGCCAACAGGCCAACTGGCAGAGGATGGAGATTTGTTTTAATGAGGCCAGGGGAGAGAGAGACAGAAGGCCTGGATTACACACAGACTAAACATTTCTTCATATTTTGGGTAGCAGATGTATTGCCCTGCAGTATATGCTGTGTAGTGGACACTGAGCTGTGATCTCCTGCTGGAAATGTGGGAAAGTAAAGACAGATTTCTGCAATAGGATCTGAGGATTTGAGTCAAAGCAGCAATTTAATAACCTGGAATCTAAGAAAACCATCTTAAGTTTTATTTATTGTGATTTGTTCTTGAGACACAGTGGGTGAAATTGACTCTTTCCTTGGCTCTTATTCCACTACATTAACCTGAGTATTAACCTCTGGAAATGAACAGTGGTCTGATACAGTATGATGCTCGTCCCTGCTTTTTTTGGTGAAAGTATGAAAGAGATTTTCACTGAATATGAACAAAGTAAGAAACTCTTACAAAAGGTTAATTCACAGGTTAATATAGTGAATGCAGGATACTAAATAAATAAAAGTTTCAATGGAAAAATCCAACACCATGCACAACACCCATCCTCACCTGTGTCTCGGTGCAGCAAAGTGCATTTTATTATAGATTATCTCAATGTTACATTAAACTGCATACAGAAACAGCTGAAGAGTACCATATAGTTTCCTAAACTCAAACTGGATAATAGGTGAAATTGAAAATGACTCAACAATACAGCAAATTAATACATAATTTTTTTTTTTGCCCCTGAAGTGGTAGTTTTTGTTACACAGACATTGTAATGTATCAGATGATTGTCTTGTAATTAAGTATTGTAGAATTACTGCATCGTGATACAGTTATTTTTTATGCGGAGTTACTCAGTGATTCCACCCCTACTGGATGAGATGTTTTCTGGATGAGACTGTTTTCTTCTACAACCAGTACATCCTGACAGGATGTTTATTTGTACGATTGTTCTATTACAACCCACAGCTATGTTTTGTCATTGACATGTAGTCGTTGTGACTCAAAATGTCCCTGAGTAAAGCAGGGATCACTGTCTTATAGAGATAAAGTCAAGGTAGGAAGCAAGTGGATGCTGGGCACAAAAAATTGGACTTAAACTCAATAAGGTGCTATTTGTTTCAAGTTTCAAACCTTTCAACCATGACTTTTCTTTAACCACAATTGCATATTTTATTATTGTAACCATGATTTTATCCTAAAATAAAACAAGTTGTTTATGTGCCTAATCCAAATGTCGACCATTGCACTAGGTGTGTTTCCATACATCTGTTTTTATTTGCATCTTCAATTTATGTTTTAAAAAACCATGAGTGGAAACACTAACCCTAACCCAAAAATTGCAAAATAAAACGGTTTTCCATATGAGTTTGAAATAACGTTAAATCCAGACCAAAGGTTCAGTTCAGAGACTAAAACTAAAAACAGACTCAGGTTTTTACATCAGTCAGCTCCTCAATCAACAGCAGTGGATGGAAAGAAGGAGAAATTTTCATTTTGCAGATTCTCTGTAAATTTGGGTAAAACAAGACCTTTGGATGGAATCCTGCCTACTGTAAATGCGGCAGTGATTTTAACATTTTACATTTTAACAGCTGCTCTGACTTCAAGGGAACTTGTCACCTACAGTTTAAATGATGTAGAAAAGTAGTGTGTAGTGATGTACACTGTAGATAGAAGACTGAAAAGCAGCATCTATCTGTTTTCTCAATATGTGACCGATAAATCACATTTTCATCTCCACTGCATTGCACATGCACAATAAACACATTGCAAAGGGCTGCCTGAAAGAATAAGGAAAAATAAATTTACTTATCCAACCCTTATTCAAACTTAGCATGTGAACATGTTCAGAGGAAGCCCCAGGTAGCCATCAGCAAACCCTCAGATTAACTGGTGTCGATTTGGTGCCAAATGCGAGGTTAGTTTGTTCATTTATCACAAGTCATATGCTCCACATTGCATATTTTCCTCATATTGAGTAGACCTATTCCTCAGATTTGGTTGCAAAATGCTTTCTAATGCAGGCTTTTTGTCAGAAACATACAAGCAGAATGTTCTGCTTCTTTTACAGCAGCCCCCACCCCACATGTTGTAACCGCCATGTGGTGCTTTACAGATGGCAGAATCATTTATACTGACATTTGGACTCATTCAGCATGATACTGTTCAGCATAAAGATGTGCCATCCGTTTTCAAACCATGAAGATTAACGGAGGAAAACACAAGCACACAGTGTATTAGTGAAGTGTAGATACAGTTTTTACATGATGAAGTCATTACATGTTGATACAAACGGAACACAGGGACAGTTTGACAGGTCATCATAATAAACTCTGGAGGTAAAGTTCTGAGTTATGGGGCTTTGCTAAACATTGGATCCATAATTAGTCATCAGTAACTATCCACAGCAGGCCTCCATTAAAACAGGAACACTCCAGAACAGCAGTGAAACAAGCTGAGGCTTTAATGCCATAATGTGGCAACAATTTTGGGTTGTGCTGCTGAGAGTCTGTTTCCTTTTGAAAAGCCTGAAATGTTTGAGGCTGTCTGGACATTTCACGGCCAGTTTGGCAGCAGGAAGTGTCTTTGGTCAGGGTGTTTGTGTAAACAGCTCATAATGGTTTTATCCCGCAGTGAGGTCTCTGTGGTCAATACATATGTCTGCACAAAAACATTTACTCTTTCCATATACATACCATACATACATGTACATTTTCACATGTACCACAGACATTCAAATGCAGCAAAGCCTGGGGACTCACACAGGTGAAATCTGTTATGGCTTTTTCTTATAATTGACTGAAATGTGCTCTTGAAAATAGTTGTTTGCCACTGTTGTCCACTGTTGTCAGATGTTAATGTGTTAGTCCAAGATTAGATGCCTGAGCCAATTAGAGTTACATATTTGACATTTAGCATTTGTTTGTGAGTCATGTTCACACTTTGTGTTGCTGCTTTTGGTTCTTTTGTGATATTATAATTGATTGTGTGACACACATTACATATTGCACAGTGTATTATCATTGTAATTCCCCTGATGTAATTCTCATTTAGCATCCGTCTGTTTATTTTTCCTATTTTTTGTGCTACGCATCTTATTTACAGTCATCTAGGCATTCTGATGAGGGAAGGCTGATCTTTTGGATGATGCCGAAAAATATCTGTATTGGCTATAAAATACTCTGAATTCCTCTGAATGACATATGAGCTGGGCGGCACGGTGGTGCAGTGGTTAGCACTGTCGCCTCACAGCAAGGAGGTCCTGGGTTCGAATCCGGGCCGACCGGGCCTCTCTGTGTGGAGTTTGCATGTTCTCCCCGTGTCTGCGTGGGTTCTCTCCGGGTGCTCTGGCTTCCTCCCACCGTCCAAAACATGCACCTTAACGGGTTAAATAGGTTAATTGGTCGCTCTAAATTGCCCATAGGTGTGAATGAGAGAGTGAATGGTTGTTCGTCCTACATGTCGGCCCTGCGATGAACTGGCGACCTGTCCAGGGTATACCCCGCCTTCGCCCAATGTCAGCTGGGATCGGCTCCAGCCCCCCCGCGGCCCTCCAGTGGAGGATTAAGCGGTTACAGATAATGACTGACTGACTGACTGACTGACTGACATATGAGCTCCAGTTTAAATTTTGGAGGATCTCTAAAATATTGAAAACATATTTTTACCATGATTTAAATTTTTTCTGTACCCTTTGTAAAATTAGACGATTATTATTATTGATGATTCATGCATGAATTCATCATGCATGCCGATTCATCAGCAATTCACTTTAATCACAAATCAAAATCAAATCACCAGATTTGGGAAAATGTTCCTGACCGACCATCTCCAATTTGCTTCATACTTTCACAAAATAATGTTATTAGATTCAGTAAACACCATACAAAATGTCAGCCTTATATCTTCATTAGTTTTTGAGATATTGGGTTTTGAAAATAAGGATGTGACTGTAAAAACGAGTGGTTCAGAAATAGATGCTGAGTTCAAGAAGTCATTACTTTTGAACTATTCATGATAGATGCATGAACTTTTCAGGAGTTGTTCTAAGGTACAACATGTCTTCAACTTCTGTATAAAAAGATCCAAAGTTGCATATTTGAAAAATTACAGCTTGATGGAATCTAAAAAAAAATGTCAGAGCAATTTTGGCTCAGTGTATCTCCACATTGAAGCACATCAGATGTTTAAAATTTGGTATCTATTTTGCTCGTTGTAGTACTATTGTGGTGACTAAGTATTTTTCTAAAAGAAATACAATTTTCTGATTTATGAGGCATTACAAATGAATACAAAATCATATTTCAAATGTGTATTGGTCATGTATGACAAGGTCTACAATAAAAATAATTATATCAGAGCACGTCTGCATTAATATATGCACAAAATATGATATTGATATTTTTAACCAAACTGTAGATCTTCTTTTTCTATCAGCCATTAGCTGCACCATCTTCTGCTGATACTGATAATTTGTAAAAGGTCCTATCCGTGCTGATTGAGTATCTCTAGTTTTTTGGGGATCAATATCATGACGATTATGATCAAAGTGAATCCCCTGTAAGCCATGTTTGCACACTGATCTAAGTGTTGCTCAGTGTTCTCTTACACCTGGCCTTGTATAGCCCAGGTCATAATAAATAAACTGGCAGTTTATGGTCCTGGCCTCCTTTAGGATCACATTGTATGCTCTTATTATGTGGGATGTCCTCCTCCTAAATTTAACATTTACAGCATTGGACTAGAGCTTATCCCATTATGTACTGAGTAAGATATTGGTTTCACCTCTACCTCCAAGGACTGTTTTGCCTTGCCACTTCAAAATGTCTGCACAATTTACAACCATCCACCCATTAATTATACCCTCTTTCCCTCTGCAGGATCACAGCTGACTGCAGGCAATCCAAAGTGATCATGAGAATGGTTAGGTCTACAGTAGGGATGGGCATTTCAAGCTTTTAATCTAGATAATTTTTTTACTCAGTGAAGAAAGACCAACTGAGGTCTGTGGGATGTTTGGATTTGATGTATTAGTAATTTAGCTGATGATCCAGATAGATATATGAAAATAACACTGACTCAAATTCTTACATCTCAGAAATAAGCAACTTGTAGTAAGATAAGCAGAATAAGAAATTGCTGTTTACTGATAATATTAGTGCAGTATTATGGGATTGATAAAAAATATGTATTGCTGGAAAGTAGTTGACTTCCCAGCAATAAATATTTATATAATAGTTATATAAATAAATAAAATTGAACTGAATTGAATTGCATGGATGTAAACTGCAATTTGCCTGGTTTGCAGACAACCATTGAGCTG
>JAPQRN010000002.1:4710343-4721780 GCA_037367275.1 Coranthus polyacanthus
ATAAATAAAATTGAACTGAATTGAATTGCATGGATGTAAACTGCAATTTGCCTGGTTTGCAGACAACCATTGAGCTGTGCTGAATTAATTAACAGCCTGCAGAGTTTAAACTGTCATCTTCAGATTGCTTGTTTTGTTCATCCACGTATGCAAAACAAAAAGATATTCACACAAGACAATATTAAATACAGTAAAGAATCCAATTCTCATTATTAAAAATCACAGCCTGCATTTTTCTTGACAAGTGGAAAGGCATTCGAGTAAATTTTTTGTAAACTGACCAACTGTTAATAAACATCAGGAAACGGCAGTAAAAGTTGCTTCTTTTTGTGATGTAAGAATTTGAGTTCATTTTATTGTTATATATCTCTGTGGATCATCAGCTGAATGACTAATACGTCAAATCCAAATATCCCACATACGCAGTTGGACTTCAAATAGATTAAAATTCAAAACAAAATCAGTGGGAGAACATGTGTACTGTTTTTTTTACAATTGAAAAGCTTTTCAAATATTCCAGTTGACCTCTCCTCCTCTTTCACTCCTTAAAGTCTCACTAATGTCTCATAACAAAGTCAAACTGCAGTCAGCTTTGACAACTTCATCACCTTGCTTTTACTCAGACTGACCATTTTTCCCATAAGCACAGATCAGACTTTGTTATGAAATGACTTACTTACGATCACAAGAATGTTATGCAGTTCTAATCTATTACATTTATAAAGCGTGCATGTAATCTGCTCAGCAGCTCATTTTAGTTGAGTCTATCTCATGTGCGTTGGAGGGTCACTGGCCTTTTAGAATGCAAATGAAACCGATGCAGGTTTTACTTTACTGTTGAACTGTTGCTGCCCTGTTATTGGTTCCCTAAAGAACCTTTTGGAATGAAAAGTAGTAAGTACCCTTAAAGGAGGAGACATGGTTTGTGATTGAATTGTCCCTTTTGATTAGGAAGCTTGTGAAGTGAAATGACATGAAAGTAAGAGCCAGTCGAACTGTCTGAACAGAGGAAGGAAAGGAGCTTCAATTCTCCCTTTAGTATCTCCTTCCGTAGATGATACACTGGGCCATCCCTTACCAAAGAATTGGAGAGAATGATGTCCCACAGTTCTCTGCAGTGGCAACATCTAAACCAAACCATATCAATAATATCCACCTTCATTATGTAGTGCAAGTGTGTAATGTAAGTGCAGTTGGTCTCTTTTGGCACTAAATTTTCCAAAGTTCTTACAAATTCTCCTTCACATCTTTCCTCAACTTTGGGTTTGAATTGTATTTGGTAAAAGCTTTCCAGCCCTGCAGATGTTTAAGTGAAGACAGAAAGTCTGAGGATTGTAGTGGATTAAATTAATTGAATTAATTATTTTATGAATTTGTGTCTTTTAAGTTGTGGTTTGTGTGGACTGTACTCAAACACAGAAGCATATTTGTCAGATTGATTGAGAATAAGATCAATACATGGAGTTAGGTCTGGGGTGATGTGATGAAAAATTATATGAAGATAAAATATGTTCATATCAGTTGACAACAATAATTGTCACAATCAATTTCACTAGCATTTTTATGATAATCATTGTGTCTCTGGTATTGTATGTGTTTTGATTTTTTTGTTTGTGGAGATTAACCTTTATACACTGGATGGTAACTGTGGTTTACTGACTTTGGGTTTTATTGCCATTGCAGAACTTATACTTGCAGAGTATTTTCATAGTGTAGTATTAGTACTTTTACTTAAACCCACAGAATACAGCATTTCCAGATTGTCAAAAATGGCTAGCCCTGTGTTATACATTTCTTTGTCTTGCATAACTTACATCGTATCAAATTAAACCAACAATGTTCACACTGAGAGAAATCCGTACTTTATTCATTGTCATGGTCATATCCCTGTTGTTATGTTAACATTAACATTTAACGTTACTTAAGGCTATAATGTGAATATATGTCACTAAACATGATTTGTATGTAAATGTAAACTATTTTATTAAGTTTCTTCTTAGTGAAATTATCTGAGTGATTAATTTTGCTTGTAAATTTGAGTCAACACGTGGATACATCTTGCCACACTCTTGGTATAGACTGGGTCCAGAGGCAGATCAACTCAGATCTGATTCCAGCATTTAAATTTTTCTTACCAGCACCAGAAATCTCCATGTTTCCTTATTGCAGATTTGAGTTTTTAATACATATTCACTCTTAATATATCTTCCACTACTGGATGCTAGGAGGTAAAGGTTATAATTCACATAATACTTTTTTCTTTTTTCTTCAGGTATTGTGTCCTTCACAACGGGAACCACACAGAACAGGAGAAGAAGTCTCTCCACACCGACACAGAGTCCCACGAGTCCTGCTTGTGACCAATGACGACTCCTTAGTCACATCTCCAACAACAACAGCCCTCACAAGAGGAGCCGATGGAAACACACCGCAGCCTTCACACATCTAGAGCTGAAATCCAATGCAGCTGCTACAAATACAGCACAGCTCCATAAACCAAAGCCATGATGGGACTTTAGGGAGCCAGGATGAATGTGACATTGGCAGGCGTGTGTCTGGCTTTAAAGCTCATCATGTGGTTTTAAAGGGCAGCAGGGACTGGTGGACTGGAACAAGACCAGTCTCTGCATTTTTGATGCTGGTTTTGTTATCTGCAGGCCTGCTGATACTGTGCTGGCCCTGTGATATCCAGTACAACTGTGATCACATCTGCAGTTGTTGTTGAGGTCAATTGCTCTTTGTGAAGTCCACATTTTCTAACTGCTTTGTTGGCACTTTCAGAGATTTTCACAACATGAGATGTGATTAGTAACTTTGTTGGGGAGTCGTGGAAGTGAATTATGTTGCCAAAGCTCTTTGATAATCCATACAGTCAACCTCTTTCTAATTCTAATATGATGCTCACTGTTGTTTTCCGGTACTTTCGTCTGAAATAAGAAAGATTGTCGATAGATTTTAGAAATGTGTTTCCTTTAAAACTACAGTAAGTAGGCATAAACATTCAAAATGTCCAAAAAGGAGGCAGAGTTGAGAACAGTATTTCTTTTACTCAACATCACATTTCAAATCATATGTCAAAGCCTTGACACAAAACTGGAGAACCTGTTTGTTTCTTTGGTTAAAGCTTCCCAGCTTTGCTTTATCCCCACTAAGCTGAATGGAAAATGTGTTTTCAAGGCTGTGTTAAATCCCTTAACCTAAACTGTCAAAGTGCATTATTACAGAGGCTGCTAGCTCACACTCTGTATCTATCACTCCACGAGGCTCTGACTGGACCACTGCTTCTTTTTCCACAAAATACTAAGTTAGAGAAGTACAATGCATAAAATCTGCTTGATATGATTCAACAGGCAAGTTATGGCCATGGCTTTACTGTGTGTGTGCGCGCGCAGGGATGGGAAGTGTTAAGACAACACAAAACAAACAAAACAATGGGCAGAAAAATCCATGACTTTCCTACCAGAGACTGGAGTTTGCATCTGGAATTCTGTAAATAATTAGAATTAGGTGATAAAAGCTTGTTGGTTAGAGTTAGGAAAAGACGGTGGTTTGGTTTAAAAGGTTCAGTATGTGATGTTTAGTGGCTTCTAGTTGTGAAGTTGCAGATTGCGACCAACTGACAACCCCCCACACACCTCCCCTATGGTGAACACAGAAAACACAAAAGCTCCTCAGTAGAGTTAATGTTTGGTTTTTCCATGCTGGCTGTGACGGTAATACACCTAGAGCTGGATGCCACTCACTATAAATTGGAGCAGAGTGAAGAAGTAGTCCATTCTGAGCTACTGTAGAAACATGGAGGCAACCTGCTCCCTCTGTACATACAAACAATATGAACATTCTAAGGAAACAAAAACACAATTAATTTTATTTTCAGGTGATTCTACACTAATGAAAACATCATTATGAATATTATGTTCCATTTTTGCAGTTATATCCCCCTAAGCCTTACACACTGGACCTTTAAATGCTACTAAATATTTAAACCAAGCACTGGTATCTTTCCTAAACCTAAGCAAGTGTAATCAGTGCCAACACCTGATCATAATACTTTAAACACTATTCAAAAGCACCATGCAACATTCCTGTCTAGAAATGTTGATATAACAATTTTGGTTCAAGAATGCTGAGAATATAAAATAGGCCCACACAGATTTTCAGTGTCAATACAATTGCTAGTTTTACTTAATCAAAGCAAAAATCTGCTAAACCTGCCTGTGTGGTTCTAACATTAATCTAATGTCAGATTCATCGAATATTTACCCTTTGTAAAATACGGTAACAACTAATTTGTATGGTGTTAAATGGCAATCCAAGAATTGTAGCCCATGTTGTTTCAACCCTTTGAAATGGTCACTTTACAGACATTACAATTCCCATTATTTCTGACTGAGAATAACAAGTGGGACAGGGTTTTCCTCAGTCAGCTGCTCACAGTGGAGGGTCAAAGGATATGACATAAATGTAGCATTAGCCTGATTGCCGCCTCAGTAGCCTTCATGTGCAGTTACCATCCTGTGATGAATAAGGGCTGGAAATTAACATTTTTGTCCAGAATCTACCAGCCAATCAGAATACCAGCTAATTTGCATTTTAAATTCAGCATTTAATCAAGTCAGTGTCAGTGTGTTCTTTTACATATTGCCAGAGTTGTACCTAAACCTTGACTCAGAGACTAGATAATCTTTGTTCATGTATATAAATGCATGTTCACACTCACTGCTATTGTATTTTCCAAGCTGCAGCTGATAAACACCACTGTCTGGTGCCATTTATCAAATATTATAAATGTTGCATTTTACAAACTTTAGTCCTGAAATGTCTGGACAGCAAGTAAAATACAGACAGACCGACATGCACTACATACATCAACTTAACATTACTATTATATGGAGACATCAGACTTAGAAAACACACATTCGTTAACACATTAATAGTTCTGTACCTTCTTCTCATTGAAGAACTTTTTTGCTAAATCATGTTTTTTTTTGTTTAATTTTCCATTTCCTTCTACATTTGCATAGAAAACACTGTCAAGATACCAACTTCATATGTTTTGCATATATTAATGCAGAAATGCTCTTTCCAGTAACATCATTCTTTTTATGGTAGACCTTGTCATACATGAGCAATATTCGTTTGATTTTTTTTTTTCATTTTTAATGCCTCATAAATCAGAAAATTGTATTTCTTTTAGAAAAAAAATATTCAGTCACTACAATAGTACTACAACATAAGAAATAAATGCCAAAATGTGAAAGATGATGTGCTTCAATATGGAGATACACAGGGACAAAACTGCTCTGACAATTCTTTTTTAGTTTTCAGCAAACTGTGATTTGACAAATATGCAACTTTGGATCTTCTTTTACAGACAATTTTATACCTTAGTAAAACTTTAATGCATCTGTCATGAATAGTTCAAACGTAATGACCAATGACAAATGAGTAATTTAACTTAGCATATTTTTTCTGAACCACTCATTTTTACAGTCACACCCTTATTACTGACATTTTACTGGTTCTTTGAGACGGTTGTTGTTAAATTAACAACCATAACATTAAAATCGAGGCCACTGTGGTGTTGTTGTAGTGAAGTTCAGTCACAGCTGTCATTTGTCATCTTCAGTAGTTGTTTCTACTGCCTCATTAGAAGGAAAAACTTTCAGTTCAGTTGAAAAATGGCTCATCTTCATAACATAAGGATCACATCCAACATATGCTGTGTTTTGCTGTTAATTCTTTTTCGCTATAATCATCTAAACTAGCACAATCCAGGCTTTCCTGTATCTGCTCCATTCTACTGTTTATGTCCTGAAACAAGCAAACCCATCGTTCAATCTAAATTGTGGAATGTCACAAATCACTGTTACAACTGGGATTTATTACTGTTTTATTTGTTTCAACATAACTAGGGCAACTTTGCAAGGTGCTTCCCTTGTGCACATTTGTTGTCCATTCCCATCAGTAGCAGCTGTGACAGTTTGTCATTGTTTGAGTCGACTACACAAAGTAGCCTGAGGTAGACCAATTTTCAAAGTTGTTATCCTGAATACTACCTCAGATATGGCATTCAGGACAGCCCCTACAGATGGCCATCCCTTTTGTTTCTCCTTTTTTCTCTTCATGGATCCTATAAGTTTGATGTCATTGTTTGGTCAGAAAAACATGACGAAAGGTCGAAAGACTAATATAAAGATTGACGCCATTTCATGACTCTATGGAAAAGTGAAGGCAAAATGTCACGGTTATTGGAGTTGCCATGTTGGTTTTATCATGGAATAGAGCAGTCACATCTGACTGAGGCCATGTTCACACGGAAACAAGTTTAGGTGTATCCACAAATGTTTTCTTTATTGTATGGCTGATTTGTCCACATGAAACCAGCGTTTTGGGAGCCTGAATACGCAAATTTTTGAAACCGGGTCCCAGAATGAACAAATCTGAAGACGTGTGTTTCCGTGTTACAACCCATACACATCTTTCCTGAAACAATGATGCCATAGCCCCATCTCTCCCTTAACCCGCATGCGATAACCCCACCAACAACAACACCAATGGCATATTACAGTGTTGCATTCATGCTGCACAAGCTACTGAGCATGATTTCGCTTTTACAGCAAAATCTTCTGCTCCTCTACTACTACTACTAGATTTGTATTATCCGCCATCATCTTCTTCGTGGGTTCGTTTACATCACACTAGTTTTATGTGCATGCTCCATGTCTTGCTCTGTTTTTGGTGTATTTCTGTGACAGCATTACAGCACCACTTACAGGCCTGGCATATATACTACAGCATTTTTAGTGGTTTTGTGTGGACACACACATTTCTTGAGATGATTCCATGTTTATTTTAAAATCAAAAAGAAATAGATCGGTTCCGTCTCTGTGTGGACATAGCCTGAATCTGAACAGCGATTGGGAAATACAGCTATCAATCACATATTTAACCCCTACCTGTGATTAGACAAAACCTCACACATGGTAGACATATGGTCACATGGTAGATTTTCTACAGCTCAGATGAGGTGCACAATTCTTGTTTCCTCTCAGACTTTTACGATTACAATATGCTGAAAAGTAATTATGGAATTTATGACCAATGATGCCAAAAAACTATCATGCACTAAATCGTCACTCTGAGTCCAGAGTGATATTCTCTTTGTCTTGGTGTATGTTTAGAAGTCAGGTCTGTTGACAAGTCTGGGATTTGCTATCTGTTGCTTATGAATGCTGTTTAGAAAATAGTATTAAAGTAAAAGTATTAATAAAATAAAGTAAATTAGCTTCACTTAAAGAATCTCTTCAAAAACAGTTTTCCCAAAGTATGGATTGTCATTATAACTAGTATAAAATTTTTTGATGATGAAAATATCAACTTTTGGAGATTGGGAATATTGTGTTTTAGACCTAAAACAATTACCAAAATAGAGGTAAACTTTCTAAAACTAAGTTAGAACAGAAACAAACACCGACCTCTCAAATCAGTTAAAGGGTCAATATGAAGTATTTGCATGTGCTTGTGTAAAGTTTGTGTTGGAGTCTGGTTTGTGCTGGGAGCTGCTCATCTATTGATTTAATTGGCTCCATTACTGACGATTGTCTCCATTTTTTGGTGAAAATCCTTCCGCTCACTCCTGAGTTCTTCTATATCTCTTTTCTGCTTCTCTGTAGCTGCTAACAGTGTAAAACACTAGACACTGCTATCTTAGAAATGCCTTCAGCTAATGGTAAAACATCCAGCTCCAACAGCCAGAATCTGTTGACCCAAAACACTGAGCAAGTGAGGTAACTACAAACGAATTGACCCACTTTAGGAAGTCCAAGGTCAGAGGAAATCTACAAACCAGACGTAGACTTAAACATGACAGTAGCACTAAGTCTAGACACAAAATTACAAGACACACATAGAAGGTTGTTGGTTCATATAGAGCATTGGACATAATGTGGAGTTCATTTCAGTGCCGTTAATTCTTCATTTTACTTTCGTGACAATATCTATGAACAACAGCAATAGTCACTGCATTTTAGACATTCCTTAAGATAATGCTATATTCAAACTTAAGTATCACCTTCTGCAGGCAGTAAAGACTTTTATCCTTCATAATGCCACAACTGTGGTCATCTTGGATTAAATCAGATCCACTGGATTAAAATTATGATCCATGGTGGAGTTAAATTATTAAAATGTCCACAGAAATGTTTCCAACAAGTCCAGTCTCATCCCTTTCACCACTGTCCATCTGTGTACTCTCACCAGTTATAAATAGAACCAAAATGTGGCTTCAGATGTGGGTTCTGGTAAAATGAGTGAATCAGTCAAGTTTATTTTTACAGAACATTTAAACACAGCTAGAGGTGACCAAAGTGCTGTACAAAGGACATTAACATGTATAAAACAATAAATGAGCAAAAATGGAAAACCATGACAACATCAGAAGATGAAAAGCTTATTTCTTCATGAAAGTAAGTTGGTTATTCCTCAAAACTTGAGTTAAAAAGCTTGTTTTCTCATGGAAGTGGGTCACTTATTTCCTAAACCTCTAGATATCAGAGCTCATCATTTGTGATCTTGTGATGCAGATATAATAGCAATATTAAATGCCAGCACAGCCGTTCTCAGCCTCTGATACTGAAAAATGATTTGAATTTCAACTCATTCAGCAGTTACAAACAACAGACACATGTTCTCAATGGTGAACATTCGTCTTTCTTTGATTTGATTTATGAACAAATATATTTTTGGAGAAAAGAAACAAACTGTGAGTTCTTCCATAATTGAAGCACAAGCACTTTTACTTGTTATTTAAGGACGGATCAGTCAGATATATTTCACAAGCCAGTGAGTAGTAAGTTACAGTTATTCAACAGTAATTCCACAAGATGGTGATTGTTTCCATTAAATACCCTGTGGATATTTTTATATTGTATTTGAATATTATTTATTCTCAATGATCCAATATATTTCTAATAATATTGATAGTAGATTTTGTATCTTCTTTGCCCTATTACTTGTTTTTCCTTTTGAACCTTTCCAGATATGCAGAAGGTTTGAATGATTGAAACTTAAGAGTCTGTGAAAAAGACATAACTTTTTTCTGAGCCTAAAAATTCAGATTGTTTTAACTTAAATTATAAAAATGGGAACTACAGAATATGTAACAAAGACAAACAAATAAATGTTGATGCTCTTAGTGTTTATCTAACTTGACGTTCTAATGATTTCAAATATTTATTGCAAGACCATTTGTTTCAGTTTTTAGTGCAAAATGACATTTTCAGTAGAAAATTGACACGCTTATGTCAGCATCATGGGTCTTTTTTCTCTTTTTTATTACATAAAACATACTTTTTAAATAATGTATTTTATATATTTTGTTCTTGTGATGTAAAAGTGAGCTGAGAACAAAGATTAAATATTACAGATCCATGTCCTGCATTCAGCCACTTTTATGAGCAAATGACATTCATGTTTTCAGCATCAGAAAACCAATGGTCATGCACTTTTTGTTCTTGTTTTCTACATTCTGCCTATGTTGTCTTTGCTTCTCTGTTCTTCTCTGTTCATTATCTCACCCACTTCCACAGCTGCAGTTTACATGACTTCCTAATGTCGAGCAGTGTGTGTGTACATACATACATAGACATGTTTGTGTGAGAGAAGCTGCTCAACAGTCTAAAATTAGGAAAGTCAAGTACCTTCATGAAATGTAATGAGCCAAAAACTGTGGGAAGGAGAAGTAGCAAACGCATCATAAGATTTAAAGAAATCTATGTTTGGAAACCTTCCAAAAGATTCAAGGGTCATGTAGCTATTTCAGATCGAGAGCAAGACAAAGTGGAGAAACTCTCTATCTTCACCTTCAGAAACACAGAACATTCATCAACCTGTGTTGAATACAAGTTTTCAATCCAGTGTAATCAGTACAATGGTGGGTTAGAGCAAATTTAAGTTAAAAAAAAGAGTGGAGGAGGACGAAAAACTCAGATTAAAGGCACAAATTTATGACAGAAAAGAAAAATTCAGGTGAGAAAAACATGTATGTATGAAAAAAACATACATTTCAGATGTGCAAAATAATCCTCTGCATTAATGTCAAATAATAGTTTTTTCCTCATGAATTTATTACTTTATAGTCCCTGAAAATAAGAGAATATTCAAGATTTCTTCTTATAGTTTTTTCTGGTAAATTTACTTTAAACTCAGAGAATCTGACTTTTTCTCCCTACCCTGCCCATATGTTTTCTTTTCATAAATTGGGCCCAAGATATACACTACTGGTCAACATTTTTAGAACACCCCAATTGTCACAGTTTTTTACTGAAATTCAAGCAGTTCAAGTCCAATGAATAGCTTGACATGGTACAAAGGTAAGTGGTGAACTGCCATAGGTTTAAAAAAAAAGTGAGGTTACTCAAAACTGAAAAATAATGTGCAATTCAGAATTATACAAAAAGGCCTCTTTCAGGGAACAGAAAATGGGTTAACAACTTAAAGCTGTTCTGCAGCAATGGAGGTTGATCAAGCCTTGAAGGTTAGTGCAAATAGTTCCTACAGTTGTCCCAACTTTTCTTGATTACTTACAACCCCCTCTGTCTGCATAAAAGTAGTGTTGGAACACACTGTGGTACCATACCCTCGTGAGCATTATTTGAACAGTATTGTACTGCAGAAAGTAGTGTGTAGCTATAAAAATAGTGAGAAAAAAGCAATTAACAATGGAAGAGAGACAGACCATCATAGCTTAAAAATGTAGGTTTTTCCTACAGAGAAATTGTGAAGAAAGTCACGGTGTCAGTGTGTACAGTTTCCTTCACCATCAAAAGGCACTCAGAAACTGGGGGAAACTCTGACAGGAAGAGGTCTGGCAGAGCCAAAGCCACAACAGAATCAGAAGTTCCTGAGAGTCAAAAGCTTGTGTGATAGGTGGCTGTAGTGGTTGTTGTAAGCAAGTCTCAGTTTGAACTGTGAAGAGAACACTTCGAGTTGCAAGTTTGACAGGTCAAGTTGCAGCAAGAAAGCTATTGCTAAGATGTCAAAATAAGAAAAAGAGGCTTGCCTGGGCCATGAACCACTGCCAATGGACTACTGAAAACTGGAAGGTGTTATGGACCGATGAATCATAATATCATAATTTGAAATCTTCAGTTCATCATGCAGGATTTTTGTACGCCATTGAGTAGGTGAAAGGATGGTTCCTCAGTGTATGACATGAAGTGTCAAACATGGAGGAGGAAGCGTGATGGTCTGGGGCTGTTTTGCTGGATCCAGGGTTGGTGACTTGTACAGAGTGAGTGGCACCCTGTACCAAAATGAACCAAAACATAAGTCCAAGCTATGCCAGAACTACCTTAGGAAAAAAGAATAGGGTAAGCTCTAACTTGAAAATAAGGTGTGTTCTAAAACTTTTGGTAGTGTGTGTGTGTGTGTGTGT
>JAPQRN010000002.1:4724678-4753341 GCA_037367275.1 Coranthus polyacanthus
TTAGTGTTTATAGAGACAAGTTCAATGGAAGTCTATGGAGCAGCATCTAGTGGCCGTCAGCGGTATTACACTGGAACGAACTGAAGAACTGACTGAATCCTTGGTTTTAAATCACAGATTAAAGCAGAGACTCAAACCAAACTCTTCTGTTTCTCAGGTGAACATTCAGTCAGTTTTAGTACATAACTTTTATTTCTGGTCTAAAAATTCACTGCTTTCTTTCACTTTTATTTTTCTAAATGTGTTATTTACTTTCTTTTGCAAAACTCTAAAATGTCCTTCGCTTCAAATCCAGCACTAAACAATTTTAATGAATATATTGTAAACACAATATATTATCCAGCAGTTGAAAACAGCTTGGAGTTGCCTGTACTTTCTTCTACTCCACCAACACGTGTAGTTACTTGTTATTTTTTACATTAAAAATGTACAGTATACTTTATCTACAATACTCATCTAAGTAGTTCAACTCCATCCTCGACATGATTCTGATAAATGACTCTAAAGTCTCTCAGAGTCTGATGGAGGTGATGAGGGTCTGAAAGTCCAGGATGTGAGACAGGAGACGTTCAGGGACATAAGGACAGAATCAGACACCTCTGAACCATATGAGGATCTGAAAGGGTTAGTTTGACTTTTTGTTTTTGTCCTTATTTAGAATATTTCCTCCTCTTTTTCTTGTCGTCATCCAGTCCTTTCCCACGAGGAACTGAACCCTCTTAAACCAACCAGACTCACCTTGTGTTGTTGTGTCACTGAGGTGTTTTAATGCGTTATTTCACATTCAAACCAAACCAACAAACTATGAACCATGAACTATTTTAGAGGTAAAGTCCATGGTTCTGAACAGAGTTTCTGAACAGGTTTGTCAGACTCTGACTGAAGAAGGAGGACTTAACCTCTCTGATTAGGGGATGTCATATGGATCATTATATGTGTTGTAATAAATGTTCAACTCTGCTTCATCATCAAGATAAAGGTTTTCAGCTATAAAGTGTAGATTTTTACATATTTGTCGATTTGTATGTGTTTTATCACCAGTACTGATGAGTTTCATCATAATTCATTTTACACCTTATAACATGTTTCAGTGTTTACTATCACTTTAAGTAAAGGATGTATTTCTTCTTCCTCTGTGTTTCACATGAAGTGAAGAGTTGAAGATGTGCATCTATATTTATCTGTGCACAACATTTCAGATGTATGAGCTGTAGTTTGTTGAAAATGCTTCCAGCGTCATAATAATGAGTTTGTTTTCATTATTTCCTCCCACAAAGGTGAACATCCCACTCAGACGGATCCGAGTAACAGTGAGTGCACTGTGATGAATGGACATTCAGAGTCATTTAACACATCATCTCATCACGTTTTTTAGACATGTCCTTTCATTTTCATGGAAACAACAGGTTTTACATAAATAAATAAACTCACTTACATTCAGGTGACACTGAAAGTGGTGTCAGCTTTGATTATACAACACAGATTATACTGATGTCTTCATTTGATGAAACGATCAGAAAGAGATGAGCTTCCACAAGTTGTACATGAAAAGTCTAAGATGATTAAAAGCACATTTCCTCATTTAGAGGAAAAAACAGCTTCGGTAAAAAGCATCATACAAGACTCAGTCTTCACATAAACATCGTACCTTAAAGAGTTTCCTCTTAGACTAAATGAAATAAATAGAAAAGAGTTGAGACAAAAGGTAAATCCTGAGACTCAGATCATGTCAGACTCCATTAAAAGCTCTGCTCAAACACCTTCAAATGCTTTACATCTGTTCATCTTTTACAGGCCTATAACACAACCCATGAAACAGAAAGCTCATAGATATGTTTTCACCTGTAACTAGGGGGGCGCTATTGAGCCACTTTAGCACACCCATGACCAAGTCCATTCAGGTAAAGTTTTTCACCACTATTGACTCGTGTGCAAAGTTTTGTGTCACTCCAGAAACATGATTAATTTGGTATGAGAATAATTAACGGACCTTCACACCTGTGTTCAGACCCTGAACATACATGACCCATGTAAACAAACCCATCTTCACGTCATCAGACGAAGACTCACTGTGGAAGTAAAAATGGTATCAAATGGAGCATTCAGAGCTGAATTACATTTACATACATTCATGTCACTAAAACGTGAGGTAAATGTTCAGCTCTTTATGCTTTAACCTTTATGTGAAGCTAATGACTCACACTTCAATATGACATTACATTTTAAAGGTGAAATTGTCTGTATGTGTACATTTCTTACATGATGTGAATATTTATGCATCTTTACTTCAAACCTCATTACATGACTCATCAGTAAACACACACAGGGGGACAGTGTTGTGTTTGTGATCATCAGTCTATTCCAGCGCTCAAGTCAGGCTGTTGGGTTACCTGAGTAGGAAGCAGTAGGTGTTTAAATGAGCTTTAAATTGGATGTAATTATCAAACACAGGACTCTCGTAAAGCACAGAGGGATTCGTTCTAAAATAGGATCTCGACTGTGACAAAAAGGGGTCGGCTGTTATTTTAAAGTGACTGACACCATCAAATTAAACAAAGAACATGTTGATGAAACAGAAGAGACGAATAGAGAATAAACTAAACTTTGAACAGCTGTGGATCAATCATCTGACTGTATTGATGAGGTTTCATAACACATGGATCAGTGGAGAGTCAATAGATGGATGGAGGTCTGTGGAGCCCTGTGGTCCACGTTCAGCACTGATGGGTCAGCAGAACGATGAGGCCTATGGAGACTTTCCACTGGGATGGTTTAACTCTGACCTTATGGATCCGTCTACTTACATGATCACCATGTATACGTCCATCACACAACAACAACTGACAGAGACAGGAAGAAGAAGTGAAGGATTCCCACATCAGTTACACATTAAACTCAGCATTGAGCTCAGTTTTTTCAGCCTCTTTTCCATCTGTGTCACATATCTGGAAAACACCTGCTTGGTCAGTTTAACACAAGCACGACTTGAACGTCAACGCTGTATTTATGTTGTGACCTCAACTTTTACTCCTCTGGGTTCTTTCTCTCTTTCCTCAAACTGACCCAGTTCAGACGAAAGACTTATGATGAGACGAGCTGCAAAAAACCTGGAGAGGGTGCATCGTTTCCATAGCAACCACTCTTGCATACTTCTGTTGTAACTCATCTTTTAAGGCTTGTCTGTAGCTGGATATAATTTGTAGCATTTTAAAATACAAATGAGGACAGTGATAGTTGGTGTCACCTCTAATAAGCAGAGAAAGCACAGGTTTCACCAGGACTACTGATAATTTTTATTCATTTAGGGTCTGTTTTCTGTAGGTGTTTGTTCCGTATTCTTGACTTCTCTCTGAACTTTTTTCATCAGTATCTGTTTCAGTTTGTGCACACAGTCCTGCAGACTCGTGTCCTTTTATGGGCATTAAACAAGTGGCATCTGCTCAGTTTAAGAAAACAGTGGGTTTTGAACAATTCTCTGGTTTAAGAACATGTCGGTGAATCTAACAGACTTTTCCATAAGAACAAATTTAAGAAAACTGAAAATGAGGACCATTGTGTTGTTGTTACTTTAGTTGATGTGTTAAAATTCCCAACAGATTTTCTGGGAATCTGAGTATTGTATTTACCAATGAATTTGATGTAAATGAGTTTAAAAGTGTATGTTGTTTTCACGCTGAACCAGGCATCAGAATCAGATTCTTCTGATGAATCCATCCTGTCATCATCATCTACGTTGACATGTTGTTCATTCAGCTCATTCTTAACTTCTTTTTGTTTGTTTTTACCCCATAGTGAACAGCATGTCTGTCTGAGATGTTTGTCATTCCTGACAAACATCTCAACTGTAGTTGTGTTTAATAAGTTACACTAATAAGACATAAAATGACTTTATTACACAGTGTTTGATGAAGTTTACAGATTTACTGAGTCAGTACGTTAGTGTTTAGCATTACCTCGCACATGACTCCTTGCACTCCTGCAGGTCCGCCTTTTGTCCAGATATGGTCACTTCTGGCTCCAAAAACCGAACATGGCGTCGAGTAATTATATCCAGTCTATGGTTCAGATCAAACTGTAAAGTCTGGACCAAACCCGGCAGGTGTTTCCTAAATGTAGGCACTCGTTATAACCCAGTCCTCGTTGTACTAATATGTTAAAGTAGTAAAAATGATATTTTGATGTGTTTTGTCGCCAGTATTGTTGTATTTCACCACTCGGTCACATAAGTCAGTTTACAGCTTATTAGACCTGTCCCAGTGTCTAGTATCACTTTAAAATCTATAAATAGTTGTGTGATAACATCATCCAGTGACTTTTCTTTCCATTGAAAAGACTTCGACACCATCTTCACATGAATGTTGACCCTTTAACTGAGCGATGATCACACAGTCAAAGTCCTGCCTCTTCCATAAATACACCCTTCATCAGTATTTTCTCAGGGAGGGGGACTACACTCATCCGTTGCCCGTGACCCACATTCTTTGTGTAATTTTTCCCACTGGATGTGGGTTTGTATTTGACCTTCCATCTGAACATCTGAATCCCCGAGGCCACTATGTCTCTGAAACGACCCTGACATGGTGTTTGGTCTGGACCGTATACATCTGTGTACGTGGATCAGACCAGTCTGCTCTGATGCGGATCAGATGGAGCAGATGGTTCACTGGGTCTGGTCTGGTAACGTGTTCAACATGAAGACAGACCAGGAATCATCCACAACCAGACAACTATTTATATCATGTGGTTAATTTCAAATGTGGAGCGACATGTTTGTCCATCATTTCACTCAGAAAGTAAAACACAGAGAAAGAATAGAAAATGATCAGATGAAAACCTGTGAAACCACAGTAATGGATGAAACACTGTCATGTTTTGTTCACAATAATGAATAATATTTTGTGGTTTCTTTTGCTGCTCTGTGACAGTAACTGCACATCTTTGAGTTGTGACGTTTGACGTGTTTTTAGTGATTTTATTGATTGACAATTAAATGATTCACTGAGAAAATAATCAACAGATGAATCGACTATAAAAATAATCACTATTTGCCTTAATAGAACCATGAATGAACAGATTAGAATGTGAAATTAGAAATAAAATCATGTTTCAAAGAAGGTGAATAAAAGTTCACTCTGAGAATTGAATGTAAATTAAACATAGTTCCTGATTGTCGTTTAGTTTCAAACAGGGATAAGAATGTGTCTCATTGGAGAATAAAATGACATGAAATTCTATATTTAAGTATTTAATATAACAAGCACAGTGTTTTCCTCCCACTATAAGGCTCAGATTCATGTACAGTCAGTGTTAAAACATCTAAACCCAGATGTGACGACTGCACTTTGTCCCCAGAGAAACTCAGCAGGTTTTGTTTTTAAGCTTTTTAGATGCTTTTCCAAATGTCTGTACATATGTGTTAATAAAAATGGTCCAAAATGTTGTTGTTTGTAAATATTATAATTTTTTTATTGAAAAACATAAAACATTTCCTGTGGAAAGAGCTCCAGATTCCATGGACAGAAGTCTTCCACAAACTGATGCTAGAACCCAAACAGCAGCTAAACCTCTGAAAACCAGGAGAAAATCCTGAAATACAAGCTCTTAAAGTATTGTAGTATGTAGAGAGTAAAGCTTGAAATAAATCCAAACCTCAGTTCCACCAGAGCAGAATGTTTTGTTTCATAAAAGAAAGGAGATTGAAGATGATTTTGAAAAAGTTTTACAGTTCTCAAATTTGATCCATTAAATCAATTTTCATTTCAAAATGAAAACGATGCCTCTCTCAAAACCTTTTTATTCCTCACTGTCTGATGCTCACTTTATGTTTCTTTGTCTTGTTCTGCGTCATTTCCCTTTATAATAAAATATTCAACATATAAGCAAATAAACAAATAATTTATCCCATCCCTATGACTGAAATCATCTCATGTGTCTTATCTTTATGCTTTACATCTTTAAGTTTTACTATGATCATTTGTCTTTTACACCAGAAAAATACAAATTACAAAGTCAGTAAATATGTATTTTAAACAGATTTCATTGAAGTAGTGTTTGACTGTTAGACTACATCCTGAATCTCACTGAGGAATCTGCTTGAATCTGTTCCAAAGGTCAGAAATACTGGTGTGTTACTGTTAGTCCTGGTATGGAATCAACTGAAAGACCAGAAGAGAAACCACAAGGTTGTCGCTCTGAGGATGGGAGTGAAATCTGCTGCTGTGAGCGTCATGTGCGTCTCAAACCTGTTAAACTTAACCAGCCCACATCTCCACTTCTGCTCAGGCCAATAAAAGCAGGTTTAATGCATTTCTCTGCAGACGAGTGAGTCACATGAGGTGACTGATGTTTATGGTCTGATTCAGGTGCAGACAGAGCCAGATAGAAACAGTGGACACTACTTTAACTGAGTTTAGTCTCATCCTACATTATGTGACATTATGGTTGATGGATGAATCAGACGGAGACAGATACAGCTGGCGTCATTTGGGTTCATGTGTTTTTTTCTTTTCAGTTTTCATTTGTTTTGACAGCGTATGCAGGTTTCACTTGTTGACTCAGACTCCATTTATCTGGATATCTTATGTCTTTATTTTAACTCATTGAGGGTTGACTTTCATTTACAAAGATGTCGAGAGACGACACACAACATACAAAATAAAAGTGAAATTAAAATAGATGTAAAAACAGTTAATAACACAATTTTTCCCGCTTTTCTCTTTTTTCTTTTCATTTTAATGTGTGTTTTTCTTTGTTTTGACTCTTTCCTCTATTGGTTTGTTGTCACCGCTGGTGAATCTGTCACTACTGTTTTGTTCTTTACACTAATAAATAAACAGTTAATAGAAGATAAAGGCTAACAATACACCAATCATTTGAAAAACGTACAGATAGAAAACAAGTCATTTAAATTCACTGAGAAGGACCAAAGGATTCAGGTTCAGTGTGTTTTGCATAGAAACTAAAAACAGTTCTCGTAAAAACAGGAGGGACTCGTAGTGAAGCCAGTCGTTGGACTGAGTTTTGTGTTGTCCAGAAAAATGTAATAACACAGGACAACAACTCCTTGCTGTTATTTCAGTTTTATGGTGAGAAAATGAACATATTAATCCTATTCTGCTAAGTATTTGTAAATCTTGGATTCCATAATTCCAAACACTACATTTAAAAGATACAAATAATTAACATATTTACAAATAATTTACTGCTGTTTAAAGTAATCTATAAGTGTAATAAACGTCATAACTTCATGTACAAGTTCATTGTAAATTCCAATGCATTTTAACTTTGCCTTTTGTCTCTATCTAAAGGATAATCTGTGAACTGCAACTGCTCCGTGATTGGCTTAATTTGCGATGTGCTCGTCTCTTATTGGCTGTTATATTTTCCTCCGTTTTCAAAAATCGTCCGTGTGGAAACATATTGAGGCTCAACTTTCCCCGTCAATATAATTTTAACCACTCGAACTAAATATTTAATCTTGCCTCTAAAGCTTTTCTGTTTGTGTATTAATGATTTTATGAGTGTGAGGTGGAGAACGTCCTTCCCGGTTTGGGAGAAGGAGGACCTGAAGTCCGGCTGCGGGTGGTTTCCCTCCGGAGGACAACTGAGGACGGAACGGCTCGGTTCATGGAGTTTCGGAAGAAGGATTGTTGTGAGAGTTTTCTGTCTGTTCGGGCTGTTTGGTCAAAATGTGTATGTTCAGAGTGTTTCTGAGTTCGGCGCTGGTTCTGCTGGTTCTGTCGTTTGGTCCGGTTTGTTGTGATATAACGGACGGAAACGCGGAGCATTTGAAGCGGGAACATTCGTTGATGAAACCGTATCAGGGTGAGTTAGCTCCTCGGCTAAATGCTAACGACAAACTCATCTTCTATACAGTGTTTATGTTCACAACGTTTAGCTTTGATTCAGTAATTTATTCACTATTTAAACTCTACAGCCTCTAATGTGTCACTTAAAAATTACGACATGAGGCGGTAAATAAACAATGATCAATAAGAGGAAAAGTTTAGAGACATGACGATGTAAAGATTAAATCAACACAAAACATGAAATACTCAAGAAAATTCATACTTTAATTACATCAGAATCACCGCAGCTGAGTTTTTAACCTTACCTTTAGTTTTACATCAGAGAAATTCACCAGTAAATTGAGATTTTGTAAAACTCTCTTGTTAACAGACATGTCAGTGTTTGATGCTATTAGAAGTACATTCTGCTGATGGATGATTATGTAATAATTGTGACGGGCCTATGAATGACTGTCAGTTTGATCATTTCTTTACAGAATAGTCTGAACTAGTTTTTACTTCCGCTGTGAAGTCATTGTACGTTTGTAAAGCGACGTTTTCAAAGTAGCTTCTCCAACATAAATAGGAATATTATAAAACACTGAGGTCATTTTAACCTTTATTTACTCAACCATGATCCACGTTGAAACGACGACTGTTTTTCTAACGTTACTAGAAGTTACTCATCATGTGAAGCAGGTTTTCAAAACCGCAGTGTGTTTAAAAGATAAAGGACTGAATGTGTTATTTTGAGTTGACGTAGTGAGTCAAAATATGTTTAATTTATTGTCACTAAATGTGCAAAGGTCATTCGACATGCGACACGCCCTGTTTGTTTAGGGAGTGAGAGAAACAGAAACGCATCATCTTTACAGAAACCTCCTCCTCTGGGTTGGTTTTACTCTCATAAAGTCACCAATATGCAAACATTTTACTTTTCATTCAAAGTGTTCAAAATAAAGACTTAGATCAACTACTGGCATCGTGAGACTTTCAGTTTTAAAAGTTAAAATGTTCTTAGAAAGTTGGACTAAATGTTTGAATATGAACACATGGTGAGTGTCTCTACATGTTGTACATGTTTTACATGTTTTATAGTCTCTACATGTTTTACAGGCTTTACATGTTTTCACACAACCTGAAGCTGTGATAATATTTACTTAAGTCAACAGCACATATTGTATAAAGAAAGAAATGCTACATGGTAGAATTTCAGCTGACTGTCTTTCCAGTCCCTTTACTTCATGGTATTATCCTTTCCACCTGACCTCTGACCTCTGCTGGTCCTCAGGCGTCGGCAGCAGCCCCAGCAGCCAGTGGGATTTCTGGGGAAGCACCCTGGTAACGAGCTCCTACGTCCGACTGACTCCAGATGAGAGAAGCAAACAGGGATCCATCTGGAACACTGTGGTGAGGAGACATGTCTGCATTTCATTTAATCACAAGCTGGTGCTGCCTCTGTTCCTCCTTCTGCATCAAGTTAAAACCACACGCACCAGGGCTGTTATATACTCACGTATTCATTGTAAATGATTTACTCTTTTACCATCTATAAGTATGAGTATCAGCGTGGGTTTTATGTGTTTTTTGGATCCGAAAGGAAATCAAATCCTTGTTACCCTACAGTGTGTTTTGATCAAAAGACAAAGTGTGTACTTTGAATAAATTATAAACTGTTCATTAATTATTTTGTCTCTTATTTAACTTAACAGCCTTTGTGACATTTCTATAAAGAGTCTAAATGTTTTCTGTTGGTGTTTATCAGCCTTGTTACCTGAAGGACTGGGAGATGCATGTGCAGTTCAAAGTTCACGGGTCGGGGAAGAAGAATCTCCATGGAGATGGCATCGCGATCTGGTACACGAAGGACCGGCTGCATCCAGGTAAAGCTGAGTGTTGCCTCACTGAGTCTCACTTCACTTCATTTCATGATATGTAAGTCACATAACCTGCTGTTTAGCCACAATCCCTTGAGTATCTGTTACCTGTAGCTCTTCATCTGACTTAAACTATGGCTGCCTTTTCCTTCACACTAACACTGACTACATCTTTTATTATAGATATGTGTAAATGTCTGTGAAACAGTGAATAGAGTCTGGTGTCGAGGATTTACATCCTGTAACCTGATCTGTGCCCACATTGAAATATCTGATACAAAGACCAGGTCTGTGGCGCTTCAGTTCAAAACATGTCCATAAAGTGTGAATATGTGTGAATTTCTAAAGATGTTTGGCATGTGGTCATGTTGTTTTGGACACATATTTGAAAACATTTCTAACCCTGAAGAATAAAGAACAAAGGCACTTCCCTGTGGTCTAATCAGAGTAGCTGCTGTTGGATAAAAATGTGCAATAAAACAGAAGTAAATCCACAAATCGGTACAACTCCTATTTCAGGGTTTATTCAAACTGTCAGACATCAGATTTTATTTTATTTTATTGGTTTATTTGACAGGGACAGTGCACATTAATAAACATTGATGTAAATGTTAACTTAGACAGTCATTTTATAGATGTATGACCTTAAAATGAGGAGAATTCAAATATCAAGCTCATCACATTCACAGCAAAATGTTCTCAAATAAATTCACACGTGTGAAATGTTGTTACAGGTTGCATTTCTTTCATTAGAACAAACAAAGGTAACATACGGTAATGATCATTTTAGACCAGGTCAAGGTTTTCCTCTGGAGGGTTTAGGTTGGCCTCTCCCCTCAGGATAATCTGATGTTTTTTAAATACGAACTATGCATTTGATCATATTTTTGGGCTGATGTAATTGCAATGTTTACAAATTCTCAGCAAAGTGTTTTGGTGAATCAGAGAAATTGAGGGAAGCGATACTGTCATGGAGGCTGATTAATATTTAGTCTGGATACACTTGAGTTGCATGACGGAGTTGCTTCTGTCAGTTGAGGGCGATCACAGAATCACAACTATTTTACAATGAATTCTGTGAAGAAAACATCTCAGTCACATTTAACTGGACACGACACATGGAGACACAAGCAGTGGATGAACCATGAATGAAGTATCACCTGAAACATGAAGGAATCAAACTGTATCAAGTGTTAATGAGCTTCATTAAACTGCCAAACTACTCCTCTGCCCCCTAGTGGCCGAGATGCCAAATAACATGTCTTACTAAATCTTAGCAGATATAAAGTTGACGTTATTTTAAAAACCTAAAAGCTTTGGGGCTTTTGAGGAATCGTTTGGGGCTTGAGCTCCAGAATCCAAACTTCCCATGGTCTGAAGAACAGCTGCTCCAAACATCACAGCCTGAATAAACCCTGAACCCGAAGCTGGATTCGACTTACTGAACCCTACTTTCCATTAGTGAATCATGTCAGAAACATGTTCTGTGACTGATTTCTCTCCATAGAATAAGTGTTGAGTTAAATGAAAAGGACAACACATCTTTAAGACATTTAAGATGTCTGTGGTTAGATGTCATTGGATTAGATTAGATGTCATTGAACTTTAACGCTTTCCCTTTGTTTACCTTCATGACCACATGATGTAGTTCGTAAACTCTTATGTGATAAATGCTTTGTGTTTCCATTAGTCTTCACATCGTTATGTCTCAGTCATTGTAAACTGATCTGATAAAGATTCTCTGTGTTCACACCACAGATAGAAACTAGAGATGGAAACAAGCCAGTCATTAGGTTACACTCCATCATCACCGTCTTACTCTGGGACTCCAAGAACCTCTATTTATCTATGACATCAGATAATCAGCAGTAAGTTATGAAGCCAATATGTGCTCTGTGTGAGTCTGTATTTATTACATTGTCAGTTTCTCGCTGTAACAATGTAACACAGAGACGACCACTCTCACACCACACGACCATTTACTCACAAAGTGAAAATAACTGATTACTTAACTGACAGAATATCGATGTCGTTGACTGTTCAGCACACACAGGCAGAAGTGAATATTGATTGCCATGGTAACGGGGATGCTCTGTGTCTGTTACTATGCCTGTTCAAAATCATGGATGTACCTCATGTCTCTCATCTAATGCCAGGTGTTTTTGAATCAATTTGTTTTAAAATGTAATGAAATAAGGTTGAAATAAAAGGGTCTTAAAGGGGTCGATGAAGCAGCATAGTTACAGTACGACTCTATGGGAAAACTGCAAGAAATAAATGTTACATACTTTGCTTTTAAAAAAGGTAGTGACATGAATTTAGACACACTAGACCCAAATTGCAGCTTTTTTGATTATATAATTACACAGCCTCAGTGGAAGACGACGTCATTCCACCCTTTCAATAAAAATATATATAATTTCACATCATGTTGGACTATTAAATATACAGTGCTTAACAAATGTATTAGACCACCTGAAAACATATGAGCATCATGAAGTGCTTTAATGCAGACTCTTTCATTTTCAGTGAGCTCTCGACATTTTAGCATTTTGAACAGGAATGAGGGATTTCAAACTGAATTCACCTTTTTATACCCGGCTCACTGGGCTTTTCTGAGAATCACAAATTAATCAAGAATAACATTCAAATACTAAAACAACACAAATTTTCTGTTCAGGAATGCAAGTAAATAAGTATACTTTGACATCTAAATCAAGAAATAATAATGTGCTTTATTATTTTTTCAGTTTTTTTGTAAAACAGTAAATTTGAAAATTCATGGATAACAATAATAGTTATATTTTAGCATTAAAAATATAATTTTGGTTAAAGAGCTTCTACATACTGATGTATTAGCCATTACAGAATCACAAAACATGATTTTGGTAATTACCAATGCTATTAATTTAGGGCAGCTGTGGCATAAACCTTACATTAGGTGGTGGTCTAATACATTTGTTAAGCACTGCATGTCTACAGAAAAGTTTTAAAAGCTACAGAAGATATTTAAGAAACAAAACAACTACATCCAAAAGGCTGAAAACACAAATGTTGCTGTGCGGGTCCCTGGTAGATCTGGGAACACACATGTAGTTAGTTTTGATGCTTTCCACAATTATTTGACATTAATTTGGCTCAGGTGGTGGGTTGTGTAAACTTGAAAACCCTGCATCAGTCCAGGTATCAAAGCCTTGAACAGATGATCTGATATGTTTTAGGAGCATTTTATTTCAAAACTCTATTTATCTGTACATTAGTCAGAATTGAGGTGAATCTCTGATATTGGATTATATAAATAAAAGTTAATTTGTGATGTTCTCATGATCGTACCATTACTAAATAACAGCTCAGCTGTGAGTCAGGGTTAGGGTTAAAGTAATACTCGTATAACCTCTGTATCATGACTATGTAGTGGAGTCCCTCAGTAACACGGCACTGAGTGTGTAACATGTCACATCACGGTTTGTATCAGTGGTGGTGAACATCACATCAGCTTCATCATCTCTGCTGACCCCAGAACAATGTGTGGAGTCGTCTGCTCATGTGTCGCCTCATCTCTGCCTCCATCCTAGGCCCAGTGTTTGGAAACCAAGATCAGTTTCTTGGCCTGGCTATTTTTGTGGATACCTTCCGCAATGACCTCCATGGGATGGATGTAAGTGTGCAGTGTGTGCTGAGAGGCCACTGACGGCTCGTTTCTTTACAGGCCCTGTCTTTTCCAACAATGCTCTGTTCCATGGCCTGGCTGTTTTTATAGATACTTACTCTAACGATGAAGCCACAGATGTGAGTGATGCTCACGTTTTACTTGTCAGCATGTTCCCTCGGTGTAATGACCTGTGACCCTGTTTACACCCGGTTTGAAAAGGACTCTGAGGTGACATTTAAACCACCACCAAAACAGGTCCTGGATGTGTTTGACCACATACATGTTTTATTGAACACATCCTGATGTGTTGATGATGTGACAGGCAAAGATAATATAGTTTTAAAATGTTAAGTCCTTTTCACTTTGGTTTTTACTTTCACTTTAGTTTTAGTTTGATTCATAAGTGCATAAGTAGTTAGTAGTTCTTTGACTAGTTTTACATGAGTTTTTATTTAGTTTTTGTTTTTTTTTAGTCAGGTTAGGACTAAATGCCTTAGTCTGATCCAAACATTACAGTGTGAAAGAAAAATGAACTGAACTAAATGTAGACAATGGAACAAAAACATGAACCTTGAACTTTCAGGTGTGAAAACACTTGAGTTTTCATTGACTTAAGGAACAAGTAACAGGAAAACAGGACGTGGTGATTGTTTTGGTGGAGACAAACCCTGATGTATGATCTGATCTCAACAGATGGAAGAGCACATGTATTTTAATTCTGGAAACATGTAGTATTTTCTTAACTAAATCAGCTGCTTATCTGGAGCCAGACTGATGTAATGACCTTTGGAAGTGATGTAGAAATCTGAAGCTGCATTCACCTGGACGCTTTGGAGACGTCTGATAGAACAAACGTTTTAAAACCAGGTGTAAACAGGGTCTGTGTCAGCATGTTGCCACTGAAAGCCCATGTTTTATTTCTCTGTATTTGTATATATGTGTTTCTACATCGTACATGCCAATTGAAAACCCACAGGTTTCATATTAAGCATGATGCTTTACTGTCTAAAAGCAGCTGAAATCCTGAATGGATGAGTGTTTTTACTTGACTGGATTTTGTCTCATCTAATGTGAAAATTCACACTGCAGATTAAAGAGGCACAGCTGCTTTTTATCCTGTGTTTTCACATTCACATTTAGTCTATTTTTCAGTGTAGAAACTCCAAAACCAAATCAGCAAAAACTACTTCTGCACATTCCATACTTTATTTTATTTTTTCATTTATTTCTAGTTGTCTTTTTGTGTTTTAAATCATTGTCCAAAGTCAATGTTTTCACTCAATGTATGAAACTGTTTGTATCAGATTAGCTGTTGTTCAATCTGTACCAACAGCAAAAATAGGAATGTGTGGTTTTCAAATAGACTCTGAGTCTTTAAGCTTTAATGAAACCTTCTGAACACTTTAATGAAAGCTGGTCCTTGTTAATGTGATTTAAGGGTTCAACTGAGTGTGATCCATTAGTAGATGTAGAGGACAGTGAGATAGTAACACAGACTAACCAGAGATAATTAACATTCACTGTAACTAAAATGTGTCTTTTAAAGAGTTCTAAATGTAGATATAAAAGCAAAGCTTGGGTAAAGATCAATTTCTATTGATTAACCCATTGATTAATTATGAACCGTCTCCAAAACACCTCATATAAGAACTGGTTTAATCCTGCAGTTTGAATGAGCTTCTGTCCAAAACATGAGCTCATCCATAAATGTACCGTCATTTATTTTTACTGTTGTGTGTTTATTTCGACTCTTAATGTGTTTTATGTGGTATTGTTTGTGTTTTCTCTGTGTGTCAGCGTTCCTTTCCGTACATCTCTGCCATGGTCAATAACGGCTCGGTGAGTTACGACCACGGTAAAGACGGACGGTCGTCAGAGCTCGGAGGCTGCTCGGCTGAGATCAGGAACCGAGACCACGACACGTACCTGGCCATCCGCTACTCCAAAGGAAGACTCACCGTACGCACTCCAGCTCATATATCTACTCACAGCCAGTATTTATTTATCTTCTCTCTGCACTAAACCCAGCGGTCTGCAGGTCCTGAACAAGTCTTTACCTCACTCGTATAATAAATATCATGTTTCACAAGTCAGTAAATTGGAATTGACACAGACGTTTGATGTAAGTTAATTTATCCATGTTTTCATTTCTTCAAGTAAGTCAAGCTTTTCTGTGTAAAAGTCCACATACATTAATTTAACATTATTCTGCATAAAACCTCCGTCTGCCTGGCTTCAACATTTATACCATTTACCTTTTTAATAAGGAATTAAAAAAATGTCCAAAACTCTGTTAAATTTGTTTAAAAATGACTGGGAGGTCTTACAAAACATTCAGTTGAGTGTAGACACTCTGTTAAAGACTGGGAGTTGGGAACATGTATTTATTTAACTTTGATATCTATATCTCCAGGTGCTACTGGGAACAGTCTAAGAGTCTAGTGACTGTAAAACCTCCAGCTGCTCAATAAACTGAAAAACTTTTAGACTCTGGATGAATATTTAAACATTAATCTTTCATTCAGTTAAGTGTTAAATATCTAAATCAGCTTCTGGATGAAACTGAGTAGCCAGTGCTGTTAAATAAGACTTATTTCAGGTGAGATTGAATCATTCACACTCAGTTTAAATCTGGTAGATAATGGTGGACGTCGACGATAAGAACGAGTGGAAGGAGTGCATCGACATTGGAGGCGTTCGTCTTCCAACTGGGTATTTCTTCGGTGCCTCAGCAGCGACAGGAGATCTGTCCGGTACGTGGAAGATGTTTGAATTTTTTATAGATTCAATTACATCCTTTAATTAACCATGTAAATGTCTTAGTGGGAATAAAGTCTGTTTCATGTCAAGAAAACTGGATAAACGTACAACAATAAATAAAGACAGTACAAAGAAATGAGTGAACGTAGGATGTAGTTCAGTGTTTCTCAACTTGTTTCACTTTGGGAAACACATCTACACCCGGTCATTAAGTCATCACCCACTTTTATTGAATTCAAAACAGGGTGTTTTCACTTCAACACATTTGTGGAAGCTGTTCTGATTCAAAATGACAATGATTTTTTTATCATCATTTGACATGAATCCATATTTATCTCCACTATATCTGCTCGTCAGATGTGTGTCTCTCATACACACCAGTCAAAATAAAACTTTTCCACAAACCTGTTTGAACAAGTCTGGGACCCACTTTAGGGTCACAACCCACCAGTTCAGAATGCTGGCTGCAGTTATATGATGAGAGAAGTGACAGGATTCAGTTTGAGATGATTCCATTTGTGATGACCACGAAGAAAAACACGACAAACACAACGCTAAGACTGTGACACAGGGTCTGGGTGGAAGCAGTTTTTACACAGAACAAGTACAGAAATTAAGAAAGTAATATTCAGCTCCAGATTTAATAATCCAGGTATAATAATCCAGATGTCATAATCTAGATGTAATAATCCAGATGTCATAATCCAATCTGTAATAATCGAGATGTCATAATCCAGGTGTAATAATCCAGATGTAATAATCCAGATGTCATAATAACAGTAAAACCTCTGCTTGATGTCTTGTTGAGCCTCCTGGTGATTTGATAATGTTATGTCAGTGGATCATTCAGGACCAGGAACAACAGGTGAAATGTGGACTGTTTTGTAGTTGATCTGCTCTGATAACACCGTCCTCTGTCATCTCTCTCTTCTGCCACTTGCTCTCTGTTCTCAGCAGCGTCTCCTCCTGGTCAAACTGTCACAGTCATGTCAGACTCAAACGGGTTAAGACATGCTTTTTATCAGCATTAAATAGCATTAAATCGACAACTGTAAATCTTAGTAAATCACGTTGTGTGACTCATTTAAATACTCTCCAAAATGTGTCCTTTGAAATGGAAACTCCTACAAATACATAGATAATTAGGTGCAAAAGTAACTGTGTTCAGATCAGACTCTGACGATATGAGATATTTTGATTGTGGTCGGGCTGTTATTCTGATTATTAGTGGAGTATTAGTCTCAATATAAATGCAACTAATGTCATTTATAAGTATTCACAGAAAGTCAGTAAAAAGGGTTGTGTAACATCCCAAAATGTATCTCATGTTCCAGATAACCACGACATCATCTCGATGAAACTCTACCAGTTGATGGTGGAACACACGCCTGAGGAGGAAAACCTGGACTGGACCAAGATTGAGCCCAGCGTCAGTCTGCTCAAGTCTCCAAAAGGTACATTCAGGGATGAGTCCACCAAAAATAACAGTTTAAAGACTGAACACTGAGTCTACACAAAACCTGTACAGAGGTTTACACACAGATACATAGATCTCATAATGAAGCTGGTTTTATTTACATTATTTATGTTGTATTTATTTATCTTTCTACATCCAGTGTCACAAACTGGATCTGATTCATGTGACGTTCATGTTACAGGTGCTCCTCACAGTCCTCACTGTCCAGTTGTTCAGTGAACGTGCTCCACACATTGTCCCTGTCTTGTCTTTATCATTTTCCATCCATCCATCTTCTTCCGCTTATCTGGGTTCGGGTTGCAGGGGCAGCAGCCTGAGCAGAAGCCCAGACCCTGGCCACCTCCTCCAGCTCCTCCGGGGGGACACCAGGGTGTTCCCAGGCCAGCTGAGAGATATAATACCTCCAGCGTGTCCTGGGTCTGCCCCAGGGCCTCCTCCTGGTTGGGCATGCCCGGAACACCTCACCAGGGAGGCATCCAGGAGGCATCCTAACCATGTGCCCGAGCCATGTCAACTGGCTCTTCTCAATGTAGAGGAGCAGCGGCTCTACTCTGAGCTCCCCCCGGATGGCCGAGCTCCTCACCCCATCTCTTAAGGGAGAGCCCATCCACCTGGTGGAGGAAACTGCCCCTTGTATCTGTGATCTTGTGTTTCGGTCACTATTCAAAGCTTGTGGTCATAGGTGAGGGTATGAACATAGATCGACCGGTAAATTGAGAGTGTAGCCTTTCGGCTCAGCTCCCTCTTCACCACAATGGACTGGAATGTCCACATCACTGCCAACGCTGCCCAGAGCCATCTGTCAATCTCCCGCTCCATCCTCCCTTCACTTGTGAACAAGATTCCAAGATACATAAACTCCTCCAGTTGGTGCAGTAACTCATTCCCAACCTCCACCCTTTTCCGACTGAGAACCAGGGCCTCAGACTTGGAGGTGCCGATCCTCAGCCCAGCCACTTCACACTCACCAGCAAACTGTCCCAGTGCGAGCTGGAGGTCGCAGCTTGATGCAGTGAACAGGACCATATTATCTGCAAAAAGCAGAGATGCAATCCTGAGGTCACCAGACTGGACACCCTCCACACCCTGGTCGCACCTAGAAATTCTGTCCAGAAAAATTATGAACAGATTCTGTGACAAAGGGCACCCCTGGTGGAGTCGACCCACACCGAGAACAAGTCTGACCACCGGCAATGCAAACCAAGCTCTGACTCCGGTCATACAGGGACCGAATGGCCCGTAGCAGCGGGCCACAGACCCCATACTCCCCAAGCACTCCCCACAGGACACCACGAGGGACACGGTCAAATGCTTTCTCCAAGTCCACAAAACACATGTGGACTGGATGGGCAAACTCCCATGCACCTTCCAGCACTCTGTAGGGGGTAAAGAGCTGGTCCAGTGTTCCATGACCAGGACGGAATCACCATTGTTCCTCCTGAGTCTGAGGTTTGATTATCGGCCGGACTCTCCTCTCCGGTACCCTGGCATAGACCTTCCTAGGGAGGCTGAGAAGTGTGATCCCCCTGTAGTTGGAGCACACCAGTCCGCCTTCTTGAAAAGGGGAACCACGACCCCGGTCTGCCAAGCCAGAGGCCCTGTCCCTGACCTCCACATGACATTGAGAAGACGTGTCAACCAACACAACCCCACAACATCCAGAGCCCTGTGGAACTCAGGGCAGATCTCATCCACCCTTGCAGCCCGGCCACCGAGGAGTTTCCTAACTACCTCGAAAACCTCAGCCACGATGACGCGCAAGTCCTCCTCTGAGTCCCCAGGCTCTGCTTCCTCTACCGAAGGTGTATCAGCGGGGTTGAGGAGATCCTCGAAGTATTCTTTCCACTGCCTAACGACTTCCACAGTTGAGGTCAGCAGGGCCCCATCCACACTGTAAACAGTGCAGGTGAAACACCGCTTTCCCTTCCTGAGACGCCTGACAGTCTGCTAAATCTCTTCGAGGCTGTCTGAAAGTCTAGTTCCATGGTGTCACTGAAAAGCCAGAGTTTTTTCCTCTGCACCTGCCAAAGCTGCAGTCTGCTTGGCCCATGGGCTGCTTCTGGAGTCCCACAAGCCAACCAAGCTCGATAGGACTCCTTCAGCTTGATGGCAACCTTTACTGCCGGTGTCCACGACAGGCACCACCAACCTTGCATCCACAGTTCCACACTGCCACTTCAGCGATGGAGGTGCTGAACATGATCCATTCAGACTCAATGTCTCAAGCTTCCCTTGGGACGTGGTTGAAGGTCTACCGAAGGTGGGAGTTAAAGATCTCCCGGACAGGGGTCTCTGTCAGATATTTCCAGCAAACCTTCACTACATGTTTAGGCTTGCCGAGTCTGTCTGGCATCCTTCTCCGCCATCGTATCCAACTCACCACCAGGTCGAAAATCATTTAGTTGTAGTGTATTCTGAAGGTTATTCCAAGACCAGAGAGCAAAATAAGAGAATACTGTTGTACCAAGTTCTGGAACCTTGTAGAGAAGCCATTTAGAGGAGCGGAAGTTCTAACAGCTGCTGATAGGTGATAAAAGATTACACAAATAAGATGGGAATACTTAAGCAGCATTTCACAAATGTAGATGTAGAACATTCAAAACTATTATGACAAAATGTTCTACAACAATCAAAATATACACAATACACACATAATACATACACATACATAATAAAATTAAATAAAACAAGAACATATTGAAACATTTTGTGTTTTAGCTGAGATTGTGAACCAAATAAAGACATACAAAAAATGTATATTGTGATAAATTTAAATATCACAATATAAAAATATGTAATTTTATTGCCCAAACCTAGGGCCAAGGTGAATATACAGTACTTTGTTTTTTTCTTCAGACAACATCGATGATCCCACCGGAAACTTCCGCGGGACGCCGCTCACAGGCTGGAAGGTCTTCCTGCTGCTGCTGTGTGCGCTGCTGGGAATTGTAGTGTGTGCTGTGGTGGGAGCTGTAGTTTTCCAGAAGAGACAGGAGAGAAACAAGAGGTTTTACTGAGGACACAGTGAACCTCGTCCAAAAGGTGGAACGAACTGTTTCCAGATGAAAAGTTGAGCACATTCAATGTGAATTTTTTTCTAAAGATTGTACAAATGTTTATATGGTTGAAGCACTGCATTGGGAGTGAAATATGACGACTTGATATTGGTAAATGCTCTGCTCTGTTTATGTTTTCTGTCTTCAGTCCAAGGTTCTGTCTCATTTTCTCATTGAATTTAGTTAGTAATTTAGTTATTTTTACTTTTCAATAGGTCACACATGATTGTTGGTTGATCTGCTGTTTCTAACTCTTTTAGCTTTTGTTTCTGCAGGTTTTATGCTACAAAATGGTGAACGTGGGGTGAAAGTGTGATTATTATTATTTTTTGTGTGTCTCAGGCTTTTTACTCAGTTATTTATTAGGCTGAGCCAAGTGTTTCCATTAAAAACAAAAAAGCAGACACATGTTTGGGTTGAGGATCAATACCTGAGATCATTTAATACAAATTACAGGAAATGGTCCATGCATCACGAAACTGCTCTTGCTTTTTTAAAATAAAGTGAAGAGCTTTAACCTGTGTTCAGTTACAGAAACATTGATCTCACGTTTGTGTTACTGCTGCTCTCAAATGGGGTTTAAGAAATACACGTATCTTTCTTTTACAAATTCTAGTAACGATTATGCATTCAGTGAAATGGTGTTAGAGCATCTTCTCCAGATATTATAAGAATGTAATTGTGATGAAGAAGCCGTAGGGAGGATAAATTAACAGGTGGAGATAGAAACATTGAGTTTTTTGATTTTTAAAAAAAAAAATAATCAGATCAACAGAACAGCTACTGATAGACCATTGTTTGAATTTAGATTTTCAGATTTTAAGCCTCAGGCCTAAAACTTAAAATTTTAATTACATTTCCAAATCGTTTTGCTGCAGAATAAAAGCTGCCCCTGTGGTGATATTTAGTTGTAATCTGCAGAGAATGCTGTCTTTTTCTTCTCTGCAGTGCATGAATTACAGCTCATATTGATGATCACTCGTCAGTCAAATAACGTGCTCAGTATTATGACTTTGTCAGTGAAAATCCTGTCAATGAAGTTTGAGTTTCCTGCAGGTTGTGGCGTTTTTGTCTGTAAACAAACTCTTCTAATGCTACAAACCTTATGTTTATTCAATGTGATGTAAAGCATCAGGATATGTGAGCTACTCCCTCGACTAACATCGTACACATATAATGTTATGAAATAAAACATTAACCTTTAGATAAAAACAGCTGAGGTTTGACACAGCCAGTGGATACCGTAAACTGACTGAATGGACACTGCTGATTATCATTTACTAGGGATGCACTGATTGATTCTGGACTGAAGATTCAGATTCAGATTTAATTAATCCCAGGACTGTTTATTAGCCATCCAGTTCATAATACAACTTCAACTTCAAAATTTCACAGACCAGGTCTTTATATATCGACATACGTGTGTCAGCACAAGGAATGACGATGAGCAATAAATAAAACTGGTAATCTGAATAAGTACTTCATATTTATGAGGAATAAATATAAATAAAAGAACGTACCAGCCATTTAAAAACTGTTTTTACAAACAGTAAAAATCAGATTTACTGTTTGTGTTTGTATGTTATGTGTCTGGAGCTACACGTCACCTTTACGCCAGTATCCGACCAAACTATAACAAAACAAAAGGCATTTTTATATATGTGATGATATTTTGTCATTTCCTGGAAAACAATAAAAAAACATTTTCATGACCTTATCATACACTCGGGGATGTATACTAATAACTTTACATCCAATGAAATGCTTTCTCAAATTTGTATGTTACTCTGCAGAGGACGTGTGACTGAACAGCAGTTATGGCTCATCACTGGGTTGTTACCGAGACTATAAGTCCAACCCGCTCCGCTGTGTCTCATGGGACCATGTATCATAGAATTATTTACATGTTTTTGTGAGTTTAAAAGATAATTTAGCAAGTTAACAAAGTCAGTTTGTATCAAAGACAATAAAGTACCATTTAGTTTAGGATAAAAATGGTAACGTAGCGTTTATTTTAGGATACAGATGTTAAAGTACTGTTTAGGGTAAAGCCTGTAAAGTACAGTTTAGAGTAAAGAAGGTATTGTTTAGTTTAAATACAGTAAAGTACCGTTTAGTTTAGGATAAAGACGGTGAAGTACCGTTTTGTTTTATATGAAACTGACAAACATGTTATTGATGGCAAAATTATTTGTCTCTCAGCATTGACAAATGTACATGGTTTGTCTGAAATGAGGTCCCATGGTTGTCCACTGGAGGGGTTGTTGCCCCACAGGTGGACTTGACCAGTCATAGCAGACTGTGCTTTTTGGGAGGGGGACAGCCCCCTTAGAGTCATGTTTTTACAGGGAATGCGTTCAGTAAAAATCCCACAGTAAATAACACTCCACTGGCTGTTTCATGGGGATGTTAAAATAACAGTTTGCTGTTGATGTTGTTTATTTATTTTATTTTATTTATTCCCTCTTTGTACCAGGGAAACAAAGACGTGTCTTATAAAAATAACTAAACTGTTTTCAAGTCTTTCAATCATTAATCACATTGATTGAGTACAAATTCAGTCATACAGATTTATGAAACAACACATGAACACACACTGCCATTGGTGAATGTCTGAAACATTGGCCGATGTGCAGCTTCGGTGCGTCCTGATCATTTATCTGCATCATGAGATTAGAGCCGTCAATTTAGCTGTTTGTTAGTGCAAACCCTGAACTGAATTAAAGTATCTGCGATATACGACGTGGACACTAAATGTGAAGCCTTACAAACTATCAGGATGTTGTATCATAAGTTATATCAGAGATGTAGAGATAGTAGATGTTTGTCTCTTCAGTAATCATCTCTGAAGGACAACTGTAACAGCTTAATCCTGACACATATGGTTGCATTTAGCTTCATTTATATCCTTTGGAGCCTGATATTTATGGATAACATCTTGTGAAACTGTTACTACTCAAGACGACTTCTCCATAGAAGATGCAGAGTGTAATGTCACTGAAATAGTTCAGGCTGAAAAACTAAATTAGTCCTGTGTGAAATACGTTATTGCTCTTTTGTCTGTTTTCCTGTGAGGTCTTTTGAGCAGCATTTGGGGGTTTTATCCAGAATATGCCTTGATAAGTGTTTGTTTTCAGCTACTAAGTTGTAAATCCCTAAATCCCAGTGAGTGATTCCTCAAGGTTAGTCTTTGAAATACTGAATGAATTGAAGTCATTGATCTATTGTTCAAAGTAACATCTTCACTGGTAAATCTCTTTCAATGTCATGTTTCTCTGTTGTTGGTTTTCTTTATTCTTTAACTGCAGAACTTCTCCTCTTCAGTTCTGCCTTTAAACATTTAACAAAACACCAACCATAGAAACTGACCGTAACCACTGCTGAAACGTACCTGTAGATGGTGTTTTTTTACTCTCGTCCTGACTCCGTTTTATCACTGTTCCTGAAGTTGTTCTGTGTTTGTTTCTGCCACATCAGTTAGTTTTGTGATGAGACTTGAAACAGCTATTCTCATCAAAAATAACGTATTAAAATGATAAAGAATACATTGGCTGAGTGTTGATTATTGACAAGTCTTAAACACTGTTTATTTGAAATGCTTCATTCAGTCAGTTCATTCATTTTTGTTGGAATACTAGCCCCTTTTAGTTTATTTTTAACTGAATTAAACCCTAAGTCTCCATAGTAGAACGAGACCCATGAGTCGGACATTTCAGTCAAATTCATGGTCATGGTTTTTGTTTGTTACCGAAATTGTTTCTAAGTTCACAAACTGATAAAATGGCGCCTGTCGATGGGCGCAGGGCTTAACGCGTAGTTGCCCCGCCCACTGCTTCGCGCCAACAGTCTGTTCCTTCGGTTAGCCTAGCTTATGCCGTTAGCTAAGGTCAACCCTTTGTCAGTGTTTATTTGAATAAACTGGCTAGTTAACTCACGGTGTCTGAATGAAGCTTTGAGAAGGCCGTGTTGTGGAAGTAATGAGGAATATCTTCATATCTTAAAGTGGAAATAAGGGAGTTTTATCCTCACCTCTCTGTGGCCTTCACCATCTGTTGAGGCGTTAACTTTCCAGTGAGTCCAGGATAAACAACAAGCTAAGTGTTCTCTTTTTGCTAATGTGTTAATTATAAGTTGATGTCTTGGGTTTGTTGCTTGTTTTGATCAAACTACTGTTGCTACTGTTTTGCTGATGTCTATTTAATCGTTTCCACCATTAGTCTTTTCATTTGTCAGTGGATAAACGTTTCTCTTGTAGTTTTTGTCTACATTGAAGGTAGTGTGAAGCTCTCATGCTGCTGGTTTATGGTGATTAAGTATATCTAGTGTTTTGAGTGTTGTTGACTGACTCCAGTTAATTGTTTGACAGCATGTTTCTCTTTTGATTTAAGTTTTATGCTGATTGAAACATGTAAGTCAACCTGGCTCTTGTTTAATAAGTAAAATGCCTTTACTGAAGTTTTTTACTTTAGTTCTGCTCTTCCAGGGTTAGGGTATGTTGTTGAATGCACTTGGTAGTTTTATTTATAGAACATAATGAAGACATGTTCAGACTGTATCCAGGTGCATTCATGATTAAAGCTCAGAGTTTGTGGTTTAAATAATGATATATTTACTCTACGTATTTGTACATTTTATAGACTTTGTGCATCTCAGGTATAGTTTACTTTAGATACTGGTATCAGTACTTTAGCCTTAATGCCTCAATACTGTTTTCAATATCAATTTTTCACTTTAACAAGAAGAATTTTACAATCCACGCTGCAGTACAACGCTAGTTGTTTTTTTCTACACTTGAAGCAGTTTTACATCATAAAAAATAAACCTATTGAGCTCAACTTGGGGTTGTCTGTTACCATAATACCATTAATAAAAATGTTCAAAAGTCATGTGTACATACTGCAGGACTGACACTGATTCTCCTTCATTAAAGTTGAAATTTGGCAGGTATATTTCAATACTTGACAGTATGTATTGGTGCTATGACGTACTCAGATGTTTATATAAAACTAACAAACCACAGTGTAAAATAGTCTGATACATGTAAAAGTAAATCATTAAAGCCTTTCGTCAGTAAAATTACAAAAGCACTTACTTTTAGCATTTAGTATTTGTTCTGTTTGTCTGTGTTTGACCAGTAGATGGTGATATAGTATTAGTTTAGAGTATCTAATCTAATCTAAATGCTATTTCATTTTTCTATCACGTCCCACTGTGTGTGTGTTTAAATTTTAAAAAAGAATGGTCAACCAGTGAAGCAAATATTGATTTGTTTTTTAATGTGTTAATATTCCAGAGTTAAAAATGTACACATTTTCAAAGATATCTGTCAGGATCAGTAATTTGAACAGAGTAAATACACCACACATACAGTCCTCTGTGGACCCAGGTCTAAGACCCACAGATCATCTGTCTGTCATGTCATGTGAATGTAGGGATGGGTATCAATAAGACTTAAATGGTACTATTACTCTTACCGATACTGCTTATTGATCCGGTAAAAGTTTACTGCAGAAATAAAGAACCTAAATCTGTCAGACAGACAAAATCTACACACAGTCACAGATGAGTTCAGTAACTCAATGAATTACTGTTCGCTGTGCAGAATTATGAAGAATATGCATGCCTCTCAGTGCAGAACTATCTTAAAGTTGTAATACTGCTGACGGCCACTAGATGCTGCTCCATAAAGCCCTCGCTTTATAGACTTCCATTGAACTTGTCTCTATAAATACTAAGGAGTCATTGTGGTCTCATTGGTTTTATGTGGACCCTCTAATAAGTGTTGTGGTCCATCGTTAATCAGGCATAAGGTCAAATAGAAGCTTTGATGCTGTGTTGGGCTTTGATTGACAGGTCAGTATTATGGATCGTTCGTCTAGCAAGTCGGACCTTCGGACTTTCCTTTTATTTAATAAAACAATTTTTTTTCCTGACAAATATCTTGATTGTAGTTGTGTTTAATAAGTTACACTAACAAGATGTAAAATTACTTTGTTACTCAATGTTTGATCTATCTAGTCTAGCTAGTTAGCGTTTAGCATTAGCTCCCCTCTTACCCCTCGGGCTACCGCTGCTCCACCCCTTTCGTCCAAATATGGTTAATTCTGCCTCCAAAAAGCCAACTTGACAATGGCCAAAACACAAACTACAGGCTTCAAATTGACCGAAAATAATGGGAGACATCACGGTGCCTCTCTCCACCAATATATTCAGTCTATGGTTTATATTGTTTTAAAAAATACTCATTAAATTATTTCCTATTTTTTTGCCTTGCATTTATAAAAAAACATCTCATTACATTTACACTGATTCTTGTTTATTTAAAGAACTGATAAATTGAGTTTAGCTGTTACTTAAGAAGTGATTAGAATTAGAAAATAATTTAATCCAACATTTAGCAACTAATGAGCATATTTAATGAAATTAACAAGTTTTTACAGCATCATCTCTAGTTTTAGAGCATGTGCTCTTATTTTGAAGGATGAACGGACAGCGTTTATGTCGACTTGTTCGACTCAGAAACAAGATAAAACAAGCTAAAAACCTGTTTGAAGAGGACAAAGGTTATACGTGACTACAACATCAGTGATAGTTCTGTTTTCCTGTTATCATGTCATTGGTAGTTCACAGACACAGTGATGTTAAATGTACATAACCCTCTTTCTCTTCAGCCGGTTGTCTCCACGTTTCCACCACCACATTTAAAACCTCTGCAGTCGTGTTTTGCCACCTCTTGATACAGTAGTTCATACTATTCTGAAGTAGTGGCGGTAGGGCTGTGTATCGGCAAGAATTTGACAATAAGATACGTATCACAATACAGGGGTTACGATATGATATATTGCGATTTTTTAAAAAATTCAATTCTAACAAAACCATCATAGTATAAAGAACAGACCAGCATATTCATAATTACTGTGGTAGCATCATAAAGAAACAACAAAATCTAAGTAATTAATTAATACAACTATTTGTTTTTATGATATACATTAAAGGTTATTCATAAAAATACAAATGAAAGATAATGATCATTTTGGACATAGATGTGTAGAAATAGAAATGTGATTTTGACTCAGATTATGTGTTGTAGTTGTTTATGTAAACTTAGTGTATAATTAATACTATTCTGATTTGATGCTTAGAAGTCTTTGATCAGCAGGATGTCAACAGCTCCAATGACAAAACATAAACTCTGACAGGAAGTAGTTAGCATACCGCTGCTAGCGTTAGCATCATAGAAACAGCAAACTTATGTGACTAATAACATTAACAGTGATGTCTGAATCCGTCAGAATTAGACGGACAGACATTGGACTCCTTCTGTCCATCTATAATCTGACAGTGTGTGAATCACTGTGGTCCACTGGGAAAACGTTAGCCGTTTGTTGTTTCGTTTGCTATAGCTAACATAACAGCATCAGAATGATGCTCAGATTCATCGAGTTTCACAAGTATCTGACTTTGACACGGTACATTTTCAAATATAGACCTAGTTGATCTCCATAGTGCCTTCTTTATTAGAGAAGCTGAAATGAACCGCGGGAGCCGGTCAAACTCGTGAAGATTCAGCCATCGGTGCATTTGTTAGCGGTAGCTGCCATTAGCTACTTCCTGTCCTACTATTTTCTTTTTTCCCCTAAGTGGTGGGCTGCCACAAACCCTGTGACTTTAATTTAAATAAAGCACAACTAGCAACTGACCTGGTGAATATATGAACACACTGAATATATTACAACAAACTAACATTTTGAATTTTTTTTGAATAAGAAAAGTCTCCAGTGGAAGCACTGATCTCGATTTTCAATCAAGGCATTTCTCACCCAAAATCAAAAATGAATTGTGTGTATTGCCCAGTCGTAGCTTCTCCCATCACTTTGTTCACCAAACTGAGACGCAAGCAGCTCATTGAATTTTCATTACCCAGCGAGGCTGCAGTGTGTGAGGCCACAGGCTCATCACGCATAGACCATCAATCCAGCCCCTCATTCAGCGGCTGGACAGGTATTCTGATGCGTGTGTGTGTGTGTGTGTGTGTGTGTGTGTGTGTGTGTGTG
>JAPQRN010000002.1:4753441-4769556 GCA_037367275.1 Coranthus polyacanthus
TCTCAGTATTTATGTCTGTAGTTGGTTATTATCAGCTGTTCTCCTGCTCAAATCCTGTCTCACAGTCTGTGTTTTCTATTATTATTATTATCATCATCATCATCTGGTTTTATCGACACCAGTAAATAACTCACTATCACATTTAAAAGACACTATTATATCTGTCAAGTGCATTTCACAGCATGGCTTCCCACACTTGAAAGGGAAGGACTCCAGACACAGGATTTCACTCTCTTCAGATTTATTTAACCAGTGCCAAGGTGACAAAAGGTGAAAAACTTTTAAACCAAAACCAATTATAAATAAGATATAATTTCAAACAAGGTAAATGCGTTTAGTCACAATCAGACACATTTAAACATGTTTCCATCAAGTGCGCTCACTTTAGGTACAAGTATGTATATTTAACCACACAAACTATGCATACACACAACTGTATTCCATATTTTAATTTAAATTTTACTACATTTAACAATCTTGAAAATGTATCAACCATATTTCATACATAAATTAAATACACATGAATTAACCATTTCTGTCCAAGTACAGGCAGCCAGAACCATCATATCAGTCCATTTTGTGTGACCTTACCAGTAACCAGAGTCCTGTTTCCCATGCGTGTTGAGGTTTGCAGTGTTTCTTTGTTGAATCGCTGTTAGTTCTGTTGCACACAACCAAATGACTCTGAGTGCCACACCCTGACCTCATCTTTATGTGCTGCTGCTGCCAATTAGCGTGATCACTCTCATCTGCTGAGGTGCACAGTGGAGCTGCCTGCTCCTCTGCTGCCACGCCTCCAGGCTGACTGCCACAACAATATCAGATACAGAAAAGCATGAAAAGCCACCTGATAGAATGTAAATAAAGAGGGTTGTTGCTATGGAAATGATGCAGCGTCTCATCACATTGGTCTGAACTGGGCTTTAAATGTTCTGGTTTATTTCACTCTGATAGATGAGTTACAGTTTGGACTTAGGACTTTGTTTTTTTTGTTGGTGTTTTTGTTGGATTGAGGTGAAGATGGAGAAGGTGTGTGCTGACTTCTGGTGTGTGTTACAACTGAAAATCTGTATTTAAACTTGAACTTCTTGGAGATGTGAACCTGATCTACATTGATAAACTTTCCATGACTTTATCCGTATTTGGCTTCCTATTTTTCTCACAAATCTATGAGTTTTTTTTCTCTAAATATATCCTCCTCTCCACCCACTTGAAAAGAAATGATTTTACCATTTTATTTTTTAAATATTTGGAGATTCATTTTTATTTTTGCCATTTTCACTCCGGTTTTTTATGCACAAATTGAAAATGTACATAAAACAACTGAATGGAAACAGACCTGTTGTCTAGTAGATGAACCCCACTCCTCCTGAACGTCCATGTCCCATAGGTGTTGACTATGATTCACATGGTTGTCATGAACCCGTTCAGTGAGCTGGGATTCTCATCCTGTTGGAAACTACTCCCATCAGGTTTTCTTTTCATTTGTCCCTGTCTACATGTTGTGATCCTGAATGTTCCTCTTACTGATTTGTGAGGTTCATTACATCCACACACAGTTCAGAGTGTCATCCATCCCCATCTCCTGATGAATCCACCTCCTTCATTCATTTTACAAACATTAGTCCAAGTATTTCCTCTGTCAGGTGGATCTTGACCCAGAGAATCTTTCGATCAGACATGAAATAGCATTTTCTTCTTCAGTTTGTGATGGCTCATCACTTCTAACACATATTAACCTGCATTCCATTGTCTTTTGTTCTTCTGTGTCTGTTTAAAATGAACAGAAATGGGTATGTGTATGTGTGGACTAATATGAGATGAGAGATGTCCTCAGAGAAAAATGACACTACAGAAAATCTGACAAGAGCCTCAAATCTCCCTGAAACCCAAACAGTGACCCTGAGAGTTTTAATCTGATGGTAGCGTCGATAAAACCCCACATACCGGTCACCCTCCACTGAAACCTGCAGCGCCAGCCGACCTGCACACACATACCTGAACCTTCAGAGGAAACCCTCTGGGAACCCCTATCAGTCCACGTCATGGACATGGTTTTCCACATCCACATCCAGACTTTCTGTCCTCACAGTTGATGTTAAATCATTCTTTCTTCTCATGTTTCATTTTGAATCCAATTATTTATTAGTTTATGAATCTGAATCAAGATACAAATAGTGGTTTGTTGTTCTTACTTTCAATTTTATTCTCAAGTCAAAAATAAAAGAGAAATAAATGGGCCAGACTTTATTTTACAGTTCTCATTTAATTGGTTTGAGTCATTTTTTAAGAACACAGTTACAGAACATCAGCTTCTCTGATTCCTGCTTCTTAAAAGTGTATATTTAGTGGTTTCTTTGCTCCTCTGTGACAGTAACTGAACATCTTTGGGTTGTGAATCAAACAAGGATTTGAAGAAATAATGATCAACATTTTTCACTATTTTCGGACATTTTATAAACCAGACAACCACTCGATTAATCAAGAAAATAATGAAATAATTGTTAGTTTTAGCCCTAAAAGCAGGAAAAGAGACAATAAAAAAAACAAACAAAAACTCGATTTTCTATTTAATTTATTCCGCTTGTGTGATGTGGAGGTTCATGTCTCATTAGTTTGATGCCTTGATGATAAATTGTTTCATTTTGTTCAAAGGACAGAAAAACCACATGACAACAAAAGGAATCTGCAGGTTTCATCTAAAATGTAATTTATTCTGGAAAACCTTGTTATTTAATGAATCTTATCGAACTGTTTCCAATCCGTGTTTACAAGTTCTGTGCCGTCATTCTGCGCCATCGTGCTGCAGCGTCTTTCTGCTTTTGCAATGATGTTCTGTGCTGTTGTTCTGCAATGTCATTCGCTCTACGTTATCGTTCTACGATGTCGTTCTCTGGATGAGCTGTCAGTCCATGAAGGCCCCCAGTTCTTTCTGTGTGTGTTGTGAAATGCAAGGAGGCGTCGTGAGGTCGTGCATCAGCTGGATCAAAGTTGGATCATGTTTCCCATGAAAATACCTCAAATCCACATGTAAAAAGTAAACCAGTCCTGAGTATTCACATTCTGTTTCTGACCCTTCAGGATTGAAAACTCTCCTCTGGTGACTTCATGCTGTTGTATATTATTTACATACTGTGACAAGAATCCGATGGTTTAGTTTAGATTAGTTTGTGAACTGTGTTTGTTTGAACTCGTATGGATTCACATGTAAGGATTAACATCAGCAACACTCACTAATGTATGAACAACATGTTGACTATGCCTTACCCTAACCCTTAAGTCAAACTGTGGGAATTTCTCAAGTCATTTTTCACAGAGATTAATCCTTTAAGGAAACTGAAAGCAAGAAAAATGTATTTAAATCCAGTTTAAAGGATGTGTTAAAATGTGTTCTTAAGAAACACAAATAAGTCCAAGTAAATTTTAATCCAATGAGTCATACATGGGTTTATTCCACTGGAAAACCTGGAAAAGCCATGGAATTTATCGTTAGTCGTTAAGTCGTTGTAGGTCGTTGTTTTTCTTTTATCCTGATGCAGAAATTGACTGTAAATCGACTTTTTAAACCTGATGACTTATTTCTGTGATGAAATTCACAAGAGACTAAACCTGTCAGATTCAGATTTAAAAACTTTAAAACTGGAGTCAACTTCAGTTTTTCCTGTTTGTGGAGTTTAGCTGCTGTGATAGCCTTTTTTGTTGTTGATTGACTGAAAACTGCAGTTTTACATAGTTTTGAATCTACATTATAACAATCTGTAGGAAATACCTAATTAGCTTAATAGTTTCTCTGAGGATTTGAAGTGAATATGAAAATAACCGACAATTAGCGACTGGAACAGGCTGTTGTTTACTGTTCATACAACATTAACTAAAGTCAACTTGTATTCATGTGCTTAAAGGTTGTGAATTATGGAAATTAGTGGAAAGGTTTTAAAATTTTGTCCGTAAAAATGTGTGTGAACACGTTTCAGTTGTGTTTGGGATCATAGAGCCTCGTATTAGTGCCAATGCCTCCAGGGTCTTTAAATGCACCACCTCCAGTCACCTCAGTCCTAAAACACATTGACTCTGGGATCAAGTCTGAATGATACAGAGTCGTTAAACTATAAATCCCTCCATGTAGCTCCGCGCTGACAACGGCTCAGCACCAGTAACTTCATGTGTTTTACTAGTATGTTCTGTGGAGGGTTGTAGCTGCCTCATGTCTGAAAGCCTCCAGGGGAATCTTCTCCTGAAACAATGTGGTGTTCACGCAACGTGTTGGGACAGGATCAGATACGTCGGCACAGACCTGGATTCTGGTGTCACTGTGGATACTCTGGAGCCGAGGATCAGGAGATCACTTCTATTTACACAATAGTTAAGACATCAGTATAGCTGGGCAATAAAATGATAAAGATAATTATCATAATATAATTTATATTATGTCGACATATAATCTTATATGGTGATAATTTCCTTGGAGATGAAGAGATTTCATCTTGAATAAGATTGCACTAATTTTATATATTCAGATTTATCATTTAAAATTGTTTCAAAATGAGCAAAATAAGCACTAAATCTTAAAATAAGACACGTGTTTTAATCATTTCAAACCACAAATAACCGCCAGTCTACGACTTTCTCTCAGGACACAAACCATCTTCTAAACTTCTACGAAATAAAATAAATGTGACATTTCTGGTGATAATTATTGATACTGACTGATATGAACATTTTTATGATGGTAACATTTTTGGTCATATCTCCCAGTCCTAGATATCATTTATGTTTATTTATGTAGTGTTTATTTGTACAGGAACATGTTTGTAGCACAGACCATTTATAACCTAAGGTCTTGTCAACGTCTGTTCCCAGCTGGGCTTTTAAAATACATAAAACTCAACAACATGCATAAGGACTGTCCAAAAGACAGACTCAAACATGTCAAACTGTGGGATGGTGGCTGGATACATGAGAAGACGTTCTTTTACACCACGCTTCATTGGCCTCTCCTGTGTTTCTTTTTGCAGGTCATGGAGGCGGTAAAGATGGCGGCTTCAGGTACAATACTCCTCACTTTAGCAGTCATCCTCCTGCACGTGGTGAGATGTCAGGGCAGTTTCGTGAAAGGTAAAGACAGCTCACCGCTGAGGTTCACACACCACCTCTACAACACAACCATCAATGAAAACTCAGCCCCGCGGACGTACGTGGAGACACCGGCGAAGATGGGCATCGAAGTGACCAATCTGCTCTGGGAAATTAAATATAATGTTGTCTCGGGTGACGACGAGGAGCTTTTCCAAGCAGAGGCAGTCAAAGTAGGGGATTTTGTCTTCCTCAGGGTCAAAACGCGCAGCAGTAACTCAGCACTGCTCAACAGGGAGGTCAGAGACACTTACACTCTCACTGTGGAGGCAATAGAAAGCACTTTCGACTTCCAGACCAAGACGAAGGTGTTGGTCCAGGTGCTGGACACCAACGACCTGAAGCCTCTTTTCTATCCGGCCTCGTACAACGTGGACATCAGTGAGGACATGCCGCTCCAGTCCAGCGTGGTCAGAGTCAGCGCCACAGATGCCGATGTTGGCAGCAATGCTGACTTTTATTACTCTTTCACCAGCAGAGCTCATCCTTTTGTGGTCAACCCCTTCACGGGCACCGTCAGCCTCTTCAAAAAGCTCAATCACAGCCGGACGGAGAGGTACGACCTCACCATCTTAGCTGAGGACAGGGCCAAGAAGATATCTGGGGTTCAGAAATTTGGAAATGTCGCCAGGGTCACTGTGAATGTACAGGAGATGTCAAAGGCCTCTCCGGTTATCACACCTCCCCCAAAACCCACATTTTCCACAGATGGGAAAATCAGTATCGAAATCCATGTGGAAGAAGGAGTTAAGCCAGTGGAATCCCTTAATATAGTTGGAGGAGATCCCCTCAAGTGTTTTGAGATAATCCCCTTAGGTGTGAGAGGCAGTGACTTCCAGGTGATCTCTACAAAGAAGATTATCTGGTCTCAAACTCCTTTTGGGCTCAATTTGTCCCTCCAAGCTAAAGACAGGAGTTTCCCGAGTTTACTCTCTCCAGTTATAAAAATCCACATCCCTGCCTATCGTTATAGCCCACTGGCATTTCTGGAGGACACTTATATTGTCCCACTGAGTGAGTTTTCACCTCCTAAAACCCACGTTGTCAAAGTGTCTGTCACTGCAGTCACCTATAATATTACATTTAGCATCAAAAACAATCCAGATACAGCAAAATTCAAGATAAACCCCAAAACGGGGATTATTGTAACCACGGAGAAATTAGATTTTGAGAGAAAGGATCGCTATGAGTTTGACGTAATCGCCAATCATGGTGAGGCAGAGACTCATATTGTGGTTGAAATAGTAGATGAAAATGACAACAGCCCACAGTTTACTCAGAACTCCTACCAGGCCACGCTCGATGAAAACACCCCCGTTGGCACCAGCGTTCTGAAAGTAGCAGCTGTCGACAAAGACAAAGGCAGAAATGGTTTTGTGACATACACTATCGCCAACTCAGGCCCATTACCTTTTTCCATAGACCCATTTACAGGTGTCATCTCCACCGCTGAACACTTGGACTATGAGCTGATGAAACGCCAGTATCACCTCAGGATCTGGGCCTCTGATAGCGGAAGCCCCTTCAGTCAGGTCAGTGAAAGCCCTGTGACGATTACCCTGAATAACATCAACGATAATGTCCCTCTATTCGAGAGAGTGGGCTGCAACGCCACCGTACCGCTAGACTTACCCATCGGTCATACAATCGCTGAGCTGTCAGCCATCGATTTAGATGAGCTGCTGCAGCTGCAATACGTCATCGAATCGGGAAATGAGCTCCAAGTGTTTGCGATTGACTCATTTTCAGGAACAATCACCCTGAAGCAACAGATCCCCCTGCATGCGAGTGCATTCGATTTGAAAGTTGTAGCCACGGACGGCAAGCATCACTCTGAAGCTTCGGTTGTCAGGGTAACCGTCACCAACAGAGGCAATCATGCAACGCTGCACTGCCAGGAAACGGGCATTTTCAAACAGCTCACAGATAAACTCATAGAGTCGATCAAACCTGTTGTAACCAGTCAGGACGAAGACACGTTTTCTGATAAACACATCACTAACCAACATTCGCCCAAGTTTGCCCTGAGCATCCCGGGTTCCATCGAACTTGCTGAGGATTTTCCACTCAATTCCACCATTGTTGGCTTCAAAGCAGCAGACGGTGACACTGGGTTTAACAGTAAACTGGTCTACACCATATCGAGTGGGAACGAGGATGGCTGTTTCTCCATTGATACATTCTCTGGTGATCTTCAGTTAGTTTGTCCTTTAGACCGCGAGACTAAGGAGTTCTACATTTTGAACATCACTGTCTATGATTTGGGAATGCCGCAGACATCTGCTTGGAAGTTCATAGCAGTCAACATCAAAGATGTCAATGACAATCCTCCTGTTTTTAACCAACCCACATATGTGATACGTGTTCCTGAAAACATAGAGTTAGACTCTGTTATTTTTACAGCTCGTGCTGTAGATTCAGACGCAGAAACCAATGGTAACATCCAGTACTCCCTGCTGATGTCTACGGACCTGTTCAGGATCGATGAGCTGACCGGGGAGGTGGTTGTGTCGGGCCGTTTGGATCGAGAAACCTCACCCAGATACGACCTTCGAATCGAGGCCAGAGATCAGGCCAGACTCAGCCCCCAAATGTTCTCCACCGCTGATCTGGTGGTCGTTTTACAAGATATAAATGACAACCCGCCCAAGTTTGTACCCAAGGTTTACAGAATAAAGATTCCAGAGGATGTTCCAGTGGGAACCCTCCTGGTGTGGGTGGAGAGTGTCGACTTGGACCTGGGCAGTGGAGGCCTTGTTACCTACAACCTGAAGAACACTCAGAGCGGGATGTTTCACCTTGACTCCTCCACGGGTGCTTTGACCCTCGAGAGGGAGCTGGATTTTGAGCGGCAGCCATCGTACAACCTCACGGTCCGAGCTGTGGACCATGGACACCCTCGGTCTCTGTCATCATCCTGCTTCGTTGAAATTGAGATCCTGGACGTGAACGAGAACCTCCACCGCCCGGCGTTCTCTGAGTTCGTGTATGAGGCTGCAGTGATGGAGGATGCAGCTGTGGGGACGTCAGTGATCACGCTCACAGCTTCAGACAAGGATCGGGACAAAGATGGAGTCGTTCGGTACCACATACATGATGGCTCTGGTTTAGGAGTGTTCACCATCGATGAGAAATCAGGTAATAACACTATGATGGGGGTTGTTTATAGTAATTCAGTGTTTCCCCTACCATCCCTACCAAAGGTCAAGTTAATTTTATTGGGGCGGTGGAATATGTCGTAAACGTAATGTAAAAACTTTACCTTGTCTGTAAAAGTAATGTCAGGTACATTTTCATAAACATTCCTGTTGAAAACAACAACTCTCATGATCCCACACGACATGACTTACATTGGTCTGATTGAGACAAAATTACATTGTGTGCTTTTAATGTGAAGATGAATCTTAAGAGAATGTTTTTGATTGATTGACTTATCTTTATTTGTGTAGTTAATACGTAGCTGCTCCTTTGCAAAGTGTATGTATTTATTTATTTTTCTTTGCTTAGTTGATTTATTTACTTTTATTAATTTATGATCCAGGTATGTGGTGAATCGTTCACAGAACCACAGTAAACCAGTGTAATGTGAGTCGACTTAGAGACATGATTTTCCACAATGAAATATAGTTTGAATGTCAGATGAATTGTGAGCAGGTCAAAGTTCAGATGTGAATAAAGTTCAGCTGCTTCAGAATAACATGGTCCTGTCAGGTTGTCACACATGATGTGTAGAGCTTCAGTTTCCTCTGACTGATGCTCCTGGTTTGACAACAGATGGTTTCTTCTGGGGTGGGGAGGTAGGTTTGTACATTTTCCATCAGAAGACGCCTGTCGACCTCTCAGCAGATCCTCATGCATTCCATTAGCTGCACTTAAGTCCCAGATAAAATCAGGGCAAACAGAGTTCTCTGTCATAAGGGCTTGATGCTAAAATCTGTTCGTCTTCCTCTGTGTGACTGAGCTTTGAGCTCTCCCTCAGGGTTTCCAAATTTAACCTGCTCCTGGAAGCAAATATGTGCAGAAAAGTCCATTTCCCTTGTTCTTAGTCCCACAGCTTCATTCCATAACTTCCCAGAGAGATTCAGCCTCTTGTCTTACTCCGAGAATTTTGTTGGTTTTAGCAACAAAAATCATTGTTGCAGAGAGAGAAAAAAATTCAAAGCACTCCTTCCGGCATCAATTGTTTTAGAATGTCAACATGAATGTCAGAATTTTAATCTGAACTGGTTTCACGATTGATTCAAGTAACGGTTCTCGATGCATGTGACGGATCCTCAGTTTCTTATATTCCTGCACATGGATACTTTTATTCCTTTTATTTAGAAAGTGCTTTAAAAAGTCAGACAACAACTATTTCTAATATAAACATGTGCATCTTTTCAACACTGGAGTCCGTGTGACTGACTTCAGTAACAAACAGTAAACATGTGACTCTCAGTACATAAACAGTACAAAAACACAACATAAATTCTCCTGCAGTGCTTTACTAGTAGACATGTGAAGACTAACTGGGTTCACCGTGCAATTCGATTATGATTATGATGCATCTTTGAAATGAAAACATTCCACATCAGTGAGTGATAGACGTCTTCGCCAGTCGCTGTGAAATATAAAACTGATTATGCTCGGCAGAAAACAGAAGCCTTGTCTTTTCTAGAAAGAAAAATAATCTTGTCAAGCATGTTTTTAATTAGAAAAGTAATTTAATCTTCAGCTGTGATTTTGTTCTGCCCCAGATGAGAAAACGTATGTCTTTACTTTACTTTATTAGTTTATTTAAAAGGGACAGTGCATATTGCTGAAAATCTGTATCAGAGTAAAACAAGATGGAAACATACTGGATTATAGGAGAGATTAGTCCCAAGACTCACATAAAAAACACTTTAGTTTGATCATAAGTTTAGTTTAATTGTTTGCGTCTATAGCAGCGCAGCTCGACCATGTGCACTGATGACGTTTACTTCTCGTGCTTTGACTTGTGTCTTTTATCATCACATACATATTGTACATGTTTATTAGATCCATATCGCACAATGTGGCTGCAATAAACTGATAAGAAAAACTCTCTGAGCCTTTACTCTGATTCCAGCTACTGTTGAGCTACATTCAACCAGTAAGAGGCTAAAACAATAGTCTGCATAAGGTTCCTGCAGCTGAAAATTATTTTCCTTATTTTAACAATGACGCCACTTGAACAACTTTTCAGTTTAAGAATATTACATCTGTCTTTTTAGTTAAAGAATTCCATATTTAGACTTTTATTGTACTTTAAAGGACTGTATTCAAGGTAAATGTGTTGAACAGATTTAATTTGCTGAATCTGGCTTGTGTCCAGTCGGCCTGTTTTTGCAGTGAACTGAGAACTGTTTGCTTCCTGAGGCGTAACAGCAGAGTTGAAACATGTAAATACTAGTGAAGACAAAATGTTGGCAGTGGGAGCTGCACTATGTCACAAGCAAAAAAACAGTGCACAAAGTAATGGTGTAGATTTATATGAAAAGAATCAGGTGCTTATCAGGGATAAGGCTGAATAAAATGAGAATAAAAACCAAACGAGACTGGTCCAAGGAGCCTTTTTCCTGACTATCTTTTTTTGTGACATTTATTTTTTTGATTATTTACAACAGTCTTGTTTGTTCTCATGTGAATACTCGTATCTGTTCACAAGTGGATACAGTGTTTGAATCCAAACCCTGTCATGTGTTTCAGGTGAGATTCAAACAGCGGAGACATTGGACCGGGAGACGCTGCCTCACTACTGGCTCTCAGTCTACGTCACCGACCTCGGCACCGAGCCTCTGGTCTCCTGGACTCACGTGTTCCTGGAGGTTCTGGATGTCAACGACAATGCTCCAGAACTGTCCCAGCCCATGTACTTCGCATCTGTCCAGGAGAACGTGGCCCACGTGACGTCGGTCCTCCAGGTGTCGGCCTCAGATGTGGACACGGCATCTGAGGGTAAACTTTCCTTCCAGATGACAGAGTCACATCGGACATATTTTGACGTCGATCCCAAGACAGGTATGAACTTTAAATGTACTGTATGTGTTAAATGTTCTGTTTTGTGTGCGAGAAGAATGACTCAGATACATCAATCTTTATGAAACTGGGTTCATGTAGTTCTTCCTTCATCTTCTTTAGAATTAATGAAACCATGTCTGAATATCTACCTGTAAAGCTACGACCAGAAATGGTGTAGTCTCAGTCAGGCTTTGTAGAAACAAGGTAAAAAGCAGGGTTTGATAATTATGTTCAAAGATGTATCACAAATTAATAAAAAATATCAAATTACAGGTACAAGGCCTTCAGATAAAAATCAGACAACACAATTTTAGTACCATTTAGTCTTACAGTTTGTCATCATTTGGATGTTGGAGCTGAACTTTCAGTTGACAAGCATCACATGTGTAAATGATGGAATGATTTAATTTGTCTCTTGTCATTAACTGTAACACATTTTTGTCTGAATTAAAGTCCCATGGGGCATAGCAGAAGGGGTGGGGCTTTACCTCTATGTAGAGATGAAAGAGGCTCATGAATCATTATAATCTGACTTAAATACAGTCACTAGTGTAGCAGCATCAATGCAATGCTGTCTGCAAAATACTGTATTTACTGTTACTTAACCCCTTTAGGATGAATATGTGATGTTAACAACATGTTCCAATTTTGTAAATAATAGACTTTTAAAAAACTTATTTGAGCTCAGGCTGATTGAGTATCTGTTGTGTCTCACTATAGTTCTTCTGTCTCTTCAGGTTTATTTTTTTTCACAGTGTCTAAGTCGTATAATGGTTTGAAAACTGTCATTAAATCTGCTGAGATGTGACACTGACCTCAGCCCAGGTGATTAATCAGGATTAACTGTATGAGCCTGGATGTTTTCACAGTTAGTCACTACTTTACAAACTGTTTGGACACAAATATAGACAGAAACCATCATGCCTTTTATTCCAGTATTTTAACATGTTTGTGCTGAAGATGCAGCCATGTCTCTGTGCAGATATACACTTGGATTTTGAGATCTCTGTGCTGCGCTTAAAAGAACAAGTGAGTTATTTCCCACCAGAGGGGGTTGAATGTGGTTAATATCTGCTGATGTGCAGTTACAAGTCTGAGCAGAGCAAGCGATGCAGAACGTGGGCGTTTCACCAAGAGGCCAGAGCTGAAACTATAAGTTGTTCATAAGTGAGAGGTCACTCATGCACTCAGTCATCTGGAGCCTAAAGCGCGAGCAGCCGTAGAGAGAAAACCAACATCACAGGAGAAGAGAAGCTGCCTGGAGCCCTGTTGGTATCTGTTGCTTCATATTTGACAGTTGCGATTGAGTCGCCTGGTGTGGACTTTGATGTGAGAGTGAATGAGCGCAGAATTAGCTCTGCCGCTACAAGCTGCTACAGGCCTCGCTCTCGTCTGGTAATCCCCAGGTAGCTGGTTTTTGTACACACCCTGAGGCCAGTGTGCTGAAGGATTACAGAGCAGGAGGGCCAGTTGTGTTCATACAAAGACAGCAGAGGTGTTGAAACACCACACGGCGTCACATTAAAACAGGCCTTTTCTGTGCAAAGGCAGGTGTATTTGAGGATCACAGACTTAAAACAGCTCCTGCGTCTGAGTTTCATGATTTAGATCCATTCCTGTGTAAATGATCCACAGTCATGAAGAATTTTACTCTTTTTTTCTTTGTCAGTGCCCTGCAGCTTCCAAACGATAGTCTTTTTATATTAGTCTAATTATATTAGAGCTGATTAATGAGGCTCTTGTTCTGCTTTAGAGACAGAAACCTGTTGGTCTCATGTTCACTGATCATCCACTGGTTGTAACGTGTAGAAACGTCTCGTGCCCCGACAGGACGATGTGACTCATGACTGAACACGGTGTGTGACTTAGTGTTTCGTTGTCTGAACGGTGTGTGTTGTTCTTTATGCAGCTGCATCGTCTGCAGCTCATGTGAAGAGAATGATGTGAGAGAGTTTGTGGGATCGATGCGTCCTGACTGACAGGAGAAACCGAGTGGCATCCAGTCCACGTTGTTTTTATTGAGCTGTTGTTGCCTTAAATGAGTTGCCGTCTGACTTCAACAACAGGTTTGTGCAGAGGAGGAGGGTGTGTTGAATTACCCGAAATTACTTAAAATCACAGCGCTTTGATTACGAAGGTTCAGCGTTGGCTTCATTATGTGTTTTGTTGACGAGGCCAGACAAGTCAAGAATGTGCCTGATTCACTGGCGTTTGGTAACAGCAAATTCCTCAAATCATCCCACAGCCTTTTAAGATCCTTAAACTGAGTTATTTAGACTTTTATACTGTCATTACCAGCACACACTAAAACAGAGTATCAGCTCACACACAGCAGAGATGATCACTGAATCCATTTCAAAAACCAAAACCAGTACTGATGAGGATCTGGAACAGCTGTCTGTGTGACAGAGACCTCCATAAACCTTTAGTTTCATGTTTCATAAAACTATTAAACACATCATTATTCTACACTCCTGGCCTGCGTCTAGACCTGGACCATGTCAGGCCTGCATCTAGACATGTGGTCTGTGTCGACACACTAATACAACATGTTAGATACAACATGTCTACGCATGTTACATCATTACAGATGTTTTTAAATGACACCGTGTCGTAAAAATCCGTGTTCGATGCTTCAGTATCTGCATGTATCGATGTGATCAGACCTGTGTCAATGGGAACACGTGATACCAGACGTGAACAGATTGTCCGTCTGAAGGTAGAGTCAGACGTAGGAAATAGAAGATGACAGTGTTGGTGTGATTCAGGAGATCTGAAGAGGAGTCCGGATTCACAGGAAGCTGTGTTTCCTGGGTTGAATTGAGAGGAGTTTCTTTCTGACTGTTGCTCAGTAAATGATTCAGTCGTTTAACGCCGCCTTCTCTGCAGACTCTGAAAACCAGGAAACCATCGACACAGTGTTTGGAACGCTGCCCATTTTCACACCTGTTCACACCTGGCTTTTAGTCTGAAACACAGTCATCCTGAGATGACGACACACACTTTACATTCAGAACGTTTAGCTTCTGTGTGAAGAGGTTAAAGGAGTTTAAGTCAAGCAGCTTCTAAACTGACACCTCTCTCACATTATCATCTCTCACATCAGCCACGTTTTGGCCAATTTGAAGTGAACTTTTGAAAAGTTGCAAAAGAGAAAATGTGAATAAAGTCATCTGCATCGTGTGGTCAATAGGTGGCGCTGTAGCCTACATTACACATGACCGTAATAAACCGTAGAAGTAGAGCCTCTGTTACTGTTTTCAAGTAAAAGGCTGTGATGCTTTTCCATGGATGAGGCTGAAGAATAATTCAGTCCACATGTACCAGACATGTTTTAAATTAAGCATCTTGTTTCGTTTGTCGTGTGATTTTCACCGATGGATTCACTGATGGATTCAGACGGATCGTCTTTTCAGTGTGTTATTGTTTCATCCATTTAGGTTGAAATCAGATGCACAATGATGCAAAATAAAAACAATGGATAATTCACCCAGGATGCATTCAAACTAAAGCCTCTTTTGACAATATAAGAAGTAGAAAGTACAGATATTTGTGTTAAAATGTATTAAGTAAAAGCAAAAAATAAATGAAGTCCAGATACTCAAAACTACTGAAGTTCAGTCATGGCTAAAACCACCTCAACAAAGTATAAAGTGTTTTTCCATAAACATGTTCATAAGCACATTAAGTACATTTATGGAAACTCACCTGTTTCTCCTTGAAACCTTCAGCCTAAAACAACTTTAACTCCACAAATCAACATATTTAATGTGACCTCAAACAACGAGGTGTAAAACTGTCAAACTCAGTTTTCTTATGAAAAATGAACTAAATATAATTAATCGTGATACCAAAGCTCACGTTCAGTGAACCCTCAAATATTCAGTGATTTAGTGACAAAGAACTGCATTGAATTTTCACATGGGAGCAGTGAAATCCTGAGAACATTAATGAAGTAAATTAGTGTCAGTTCACTGGATTCAGTGTCTGTTTTGTCTGTGACTGTGAGTCGTATTTGTGTGAATGTTTCATCTGAGTGGGTTACATGTTTCACACCAACCACAGCTGAGCCTGTTCTGTTTTGTCTGTCGTCCTTTTGTTTCTGTAACTGGAAAACTTTTCACCAAACTTACTACACTTTGTTAGTTTTATGTTGAAGCGGTGCCTCTTCCTCTACAAATGTTTTACTGGTTTTAAGTCAGTGGTGAAGTTTTCTAAACAGACAGATGCTGAGGAGAGAAAACAAACAAACAACTAATGGATCAACAACAGCACCAACAACGTGTGTGTGTTTGTTCAGGTGTGATGAGTTCTGCAGACACACAAACAGACTCATACGAACACCTACAACAACAACAACAACAATAGCAGCAGCTCCTCCTCAGTCTGTGTTTAGGTGTAATTATCACTTTCACTGCTGAGACTCAGACTCACACTAACAGTGCTGTTTGTTTGTTTGATTGTTTGTGTTTGTGCAGGTGTTATCAGGACTCTGTCCGCCTTGGATCGTGAGGATAAACCAGAGCACAGCATCGAGGTGAGACATTTCCACTTCCCTTCAGACTGAAGCTGATATGATCATAAATCAATACATTAATACTGTGTTTGTCTCGTACTGACTCACATTGTGTTTGCTAATGTACCAACATCACACGGACTTAAAGAAACAAAAGCCTTTAAACGCAGCTTTAACAAATAAACAATGAAGTGTTTGAAATCAAACATCGAACGTTGTGTCGACTTCACTTTGTTGATGCTTCTGGTGTAAATACACAACGATATTGGCTGATTTCAGACATTCATGTTTTTCTCTCTTCACATGTGACTCTGTCTTTTCTTGCAGAATGTGTGGCTTCATATCCATTATTTACATTACATATACATTAAACAGAAACACTCTTAACTTATTTCTACAAGGAGCTTGTGTTTGATGACGTTAAACTCAAGTGTTTCAAGAAAGT
>JAPQRN010000002.1:4777031-4803251 GCA_037367275.1 Coranthus polyacanthus
AGGCCAAAAAAGACAAGGGTGGGGCCCTGGGCTCCTGGAAAAAGTATAAAAGCTGCGGATCTTCAAAGACTGCTTCAAACCATTCCCGGGGTGTCTCCGTGTGTTTAACTTGTGTTGTCAATTAAACACTAGTCCTGACTCTGAAGACTGGTGGCCGTGACTCTTCTGTGAATTCCTGCAGACACGTGCACTAAGTTCAACTCCTAGGAACAGCAGAAACTGTTAGTTTAACTTCAAAAGAGTAAGTTTATCTTATCTGACTAATTAAGGCGTGGATCAGGACACCGCAACCGAGCCACATCACTAACAAGATTGGAAACCAATTAAACCTTTCCAATAATCTAGTCCACTACATTATCTGAGGACACTCAACTGATCCCTGTTTGTTACCCTTCAGCGGTTTGACAAAAAATAAATTACCTTTCCTATCTCACAGAAACTGCAACTAAATTGCAAATCCAGTTATGTTTTTATAAAAAGGTTTGGATTTTGGTTTTTTTTTTGCAAGGATCTGCATTTTTTTGCCTTTTCCTCAATAGACAGGAGGTAGGAAGGGTGGATTTACAAAATCCAGGACATTGCCACCAGAGACTTGAATTTGCATCCAAACTCCTGTAGGTATTGACAGTATGTTAAGGCAATAAAAGAGATTTGATTAGGGTAAGGAAAAGATTGTGGTTTTGTTTAAACATTAATACATTGTGCAACCTGGGCTCCCCAAGAAAATCGTGCAGTTTGCTGTAATTGAATTACAGCAAATTGTGGGTAGCACTTTACAGCTTGGTAATAACATGGTAATAATGTGGTAACAGTTTGGTAATACAAGGTAATAAAGTAGTAATATTGTGTAATAACAAACACAAATAAGCAGTGATCACAAAGACACACAATATTTATTAATAACACAATATTAAAAGAAACATCAACATTGAGGATTTTATGGACATTCTCATGAAGGACAGTAGTACAAATGTATTTATTTATTTATTAAGTCTTATATGATGACTCAAAAAGTTATGAGTGGATTTTAATGAAATTTTGATATCAAAATGTTGATAATGGGACAAAGAAGAGATGATTACATTTTGGTGGTTGGTCTTCTGGATTACCATCTGCATCCAGGAATTTTTTGAAGCATTCTTTATCAATGTGAGATAGGCCCATTTTCAGCATATGTGTATATAACTCCACAATAAATGGTCAGATTGCTTGACAGAACAAAACAAAACTGGATACATTTGCTATCTAATATATCAAAGTTTGATCTGGATCCTGGTAAAATTCTGGATGCTATGATCCAGAACAGGAAAAAATATGGTGCTTGCAGATTTTCAGGCACTGTAAGGCAATAAATGAAGATAAAGACTTGGAAGTGTAGCTGAGAGTCTGCTGAATCAGTAATGTGAACGGATTTGTTGTATCTTCAATAGTTATGGAGCTATATCCAGAAGAAATCCGCCATTAGCAAAATAGTGAATTTTGTCAATAACTATTAAACTAAACATGATACCAAGATTATTCCAAAGGCAAAAGGAATGTTTTATCATCAATGAATCAAATATGTTGGAGTGTTAGTTTTGGGTATAAGTCACAATATGTGGGGAAATGAGCTGCTTGGTGGAGGTCTGCACTCTCCGGGTGCTTTTCTAGTTTTCATTGCTACCATGCTAACTTGATAATGTGAGACTGCTTGACTGTGACTGGAATAAAGAAAAAAGAGTTAAAACCTTGAACCTCGTGAATTATTTAGTGCACTGTTCTTAATGTTAGCATTAGCTGCCAGACTAACATGAAGAAACTATTTAACTGTCGTTAGCTAACAGTAGCTCCTCAACAAGATCTAAAACATTAAAGGAGGCTGAACCTCCCTGGATTTTGTACTGCTGTCCTTCATGAGACCATCAATACAATCCTCCCTCATGAGATTTCTTATAAATAACATGTTCCATGATTTCTCATCTTTACCGAGTTCTTTGCAATCTCTGCTCATTTTCCCTCTGTCACTGCCTAAGCACAGCAGTAATATGACTTGTTACCAATTGGCTCAAGGGCGGCAATAAGAAGACAAATAAAGTAATTTATTTACTTAATAACCAAAAATATCTAATTAGTGTGGGGTGGAAGTAGGAGAGTAGTCACTCGTGTCAGCAGTGTTTGGATGAGTGAAAATATGGTGGGATGCATGTTGTCTAGTGCAACAAACCAAACAAACAAAGTATAAGGTGGAAGAAGGAGGCCAGGCTGAGAGAGAGTGGCATAGGCCAGAAGGGCGGTCTTTTAACCATCCTGTTGTGTTCACTTCCTGCCTCTTACTTTAGTGTTCCCTGTCAAAATTGACCAGTCTGTTTCAACTGCTCTTAAATTAGCACAAAAAACATTTTTCACCACCAATTTATATAGATATATATAGATATATACATATCTATATATCTATATATATCTATATATGTATATATATATATATGGTGTCTGTGTGAAGATGATACATTGATTAGCCTGGAAGGTGTAGTTCACGTGGGGGGATAGACACAAAAGTGTGGGGAAAAGATGGGTTCACATAACAGACACCTGTCAAGTCTGTGTGAAGATATGATACATTGTTTCATCAGGAAGTTGGTTCACGTGGGAGGATCGATACATAAGCGCGGGAGGGAGATGTGTACCCGCAAAAGACATTGTTAAGTTTGAAATGTGTGAGTGAGTGAATGAGTGAGCTGGGGTGATGTGTATGGGGATGTTTTCTGTCTGATGGATGAATATAGTCTGGATACCCATTCATTTCCTATGGCGGTCACCACAGGTGTAACAAGGTTGATTAAAACACTCAAAATTCAATGAAAGAGGTGATCATCACTTTTATATGTGGATATAAGTGCATAGTGTAGAGGATATCATAAGGCCTTGGGGCAATCAGATGTAAAACACAATATTTATGAGTGTTTTAAGTTGTAAATCAGATTTGACCCGAACATGACAGGAAAGTTAAGCCTTCTGAAAGCCCATCCCACTAGGTAGATAAAAGCAGATGACCCTCCCACTCCACATACCAGGCCACACCCAATCAACACCCAGTGTCTGAAAGGTAAACAAACTGGTCTTACACCTGGTCTTAAGCTAAGTTGGTCATAACTCTGCATTTTAAGTCCAACCTAACAGTTATGCCAGTTGTGCCAGCTGGTCTTAACCCTTCTTTTCACTAAGACCAGGCGTAAATCAGGAGCAGCCATGAAGTGAAAGGCTGTAGAGTCATGGCCATTTCTATAGTAAAAACACACCTTGTACCATGAAGATAATGGTGTGCCTGTTAGGGACTAGTTTGATGTGCGTATCACAGTTATATCTGTGGAGTCAGAGGGACCAGCTCATAAAAATGAACATTATAGCCTAATGCTCCTTAGGGACAGCCTAAGAGCTGATTGTATTACTGATTACATCAACTTCTGTAGTGACACAAAGACTGTACGCTGTTTCCCCAATAAGAAACCATGCATCACCAGTGACAGAGAAGGACTCTAACATGTGCAACATGAGCTGAAGAGAAGACTAAGGAGGACTACAAAAACAAAGTAGAAAGGAAGCTACAGCACAACAACATCAGAGAGGTATGGAAGGGACTTACCACTGTCACTGGCTACAAAAAAAGAATAGCCAGGTGACAGTGGGTGATGTGGACAAGGCCAATGAATTAGACCAGTTCTTCAACAGGTTTGACACTCCCATAGCTGGTACACCCACTCCTCCACTTCAGCAGTAGCTCCATCTTCATCTTCACATCTGGACACCCTTCACTGTCTGTCACAGTAGCAGGGGTGAAGATGGAGCTGGGGAAACTGTGTCCTGGGAAAGCAGCTGGTCCAGATGGTGTGTCTTCATGGCTGCTTCAGAAGTGTGCTGCCCAACTTTGTGAAGCTCTCCATTAGATCTTCAGCTTGTGGGTTTCAGCTCTTTTGAAAACATCATGTATTGTACCAGTACCCAAAGTAGCGATGTGGAAAACTCTTTTGCCATCGTAGAATCTTAGGCTGGAGAGTCAAGGCACAAACTGAGGGAGTCAGAGGTATAAAAGAGTTTTATTGTTTCATCTGTAGGTGGAACAAGAATTAGGGACTTAGCCCCTAACAACACATTTTGTACCTGGTTTACACATTTATTTTATTCACGTCATATCATCCTTTAACTTGGTTTGACCAATCAATTCAAGTACGACATTATTGCCTAATCCCAGATTAGGCCTAATTAGGCCTATCTTTCCAAACTGTTGTAACCATCTGTGCCTTTAACTCACGCAGAACGCCCCCTGCACCTCCTATCACAGGGCTTTAAAACAATATGGCACCACTCTCATAAATGCTCACGCAGAGGGAAGAGGCCACTCCATCCCCATCCATCTGAGACAATGGGTAAAACAGTCTGTTAGTTGGTCAGCGATCCACGTTTATCATCATTCCCGCATCAGTCCCTATCTTCCTCAGGAGGATTCCTGTCCTTGCTTCATTCAACACCCCAGCTTTTTCCATGGGGTCACCTCATCTCCATGCACCAGCAAGGTAACCCAGAACTTCCGGTGCACCAGACAAAGAGATGCGAAAGTGCAAGATAACTCTCCATGGGAGAAAAGACTCCGGGACTAACTGACTATGACTGAGAGAGTGACTCGGTGGTAGGGGAGTAAGGGACAAGTGATTTGTGTTGGGAACATGGTGTTGTTGTATTGCACAATGATTTTGGCACTGTTGTGATTTGGCACTGAATTGGTGGTGAACTGGTGGGAAATTGAAATACTGTGTTGCTGTGTGTCTCATTGCCTTTGTGGAACAAGGAGGTCTCTTGTGTGCATGATTTGGGGTTGGAGGTGCTCCTACCCTTTTGTGGCCGGAGCTGGGTAGCCATTGTAACATTACCTATTAGTGTCAGGCTCTGACTAGCACCCCAGCACGCTACCCAGTGACTGCTACACACTCTGTTTTGGCTCCCTTCCTGTTCACATTGTAAAAATCAGACCTTAAGTCTACAACTTTAAGTCCTGTCACATCTAGAAATACTCTGATGACACTGCTATTGTGGTGTGTATCAGGAATGGACAGGAAGGAGACTACAGGGATCTGACCAAAACCTTCTGTGTCTGGAAATGGTGGTGGAAGTCTAAGCCCCCTCTTCAGCCAGTCAACATTTGTGGGGTGGACATTGAGGTGGATGCCAACATACAAATATGGACTGAACACAGATGTATTCTATTGAAAGGGACAGGGCCAACTATATTTCCTAAGGAGGCTCAGGTTCTTTGACATGCCACTGCCATTAGATTGTACATCACTTTACTCAGTGGAAGATAGACTGAAGACTAAACTGACAACTACTTGTTTAATTTACATTTTCTATTTTATTTTCTGCTTTTCCTTTCCTGTGCTGATGGATGACAATGAATTTCCCCCTGGGGATTAACACAGTTTACTGTATCTGCAAGTGTTTCCAGTTTATCATCATGCCATTAAATGTTTGATTTAATCTAACATTACCAAGAAATTAAATAGAAACAGGTAGTTTTGCATTTTACAACCCTGATTCATGGTTATTACACAGTAAATACCACAAGTGACACGTCACAGCATTAATCACATAATTTCTACAGTATTACCTTCAAATAAAAGGAAATGTTCATAAGGGAAGATGAATTTCAGAATTGTAATGTGGTAATTACCATTCTACTTCCAAGAAATGTTATTGGTTATTATTGGAATTATTAAATGGTTATTAATTTGATAATTAAATGACACTACTTTATTCCTCATGTATTACCAAACTATCGCCATGTTATTACCAAGGTGTATTGTAAAATGTTACTAAATTATGATAAATTGAATGAATCAAACTGAATCATAATGTATATTTGTCTCTTATAACAAGAAATCATTTTATTTGAACACTGTAAGTATAAAATTCTATTAATAATGATTTAGGTTAATAATGGTCCTAATTTGTCCCCAGATATGGCATCCCTATGTGTACCGTCTATAGCTATGCTAACTCTGATTGGCCAGTATTTGTATGTGTACATATGCTTTTATTTTCTGTATTGTGAAAGAGATTTAATCAGCAATGGTGGTGACTGAAATTGCTACATAAATCCTTCTTTCATCACTTGCAGAAACTTTCCAACAGCCCAAAATCATCAATCATCTTATCAGTCATAGCTTTATTTGCAGTCATAGCATTCTAAAAGAGCCATCACTGAAGCTAGCATTCTCTTTAAGGGGAAATTTGCTGAGTTGTGTATTTCATCATTCAAACAGCAGAAAATAAGCATCTACATAAAGACCATCAAATCGTAGTTAGAGGTAATTGCTTTGTTTGGGTGTGATGGAGGACAGGTTTGGCACTGCATACAAATGCCTTTATTATTGTCCCATGTCCTTCCACCTGCAGACTCTCTCACCCAAACAGCAGCTAATGTCACTCCAACGTTATTACACTCGGTGGAGGAAAGTGAGCAGAAAATGACAATACCATTGCTCTCTGTAATAATACTTAGCGTTGTGCAGCTGTTTCCAAGAGAAAGTACCTTCTAATGCATGCTGAGATTACAGGGATTTGATAGTGTGTCTAACAAATCTGTGGATCTGGACACACAATAGGAATAGAAAGAGGAAAAAACAAAGGAGGAGGGAGGAGTGCAGCTTTAGATTGCTCTTTATAGAAGACAAAATAAAAACAAACTTTAGTGGTCATTTACACCCAAGCGGGTGTATATAATGGCAAAAACAAATGTGTCCATAGTCAAACATACTATATTCAACTGCCCTTCTGTTGTATGTTATTTACATTTTGCCTCCTGGCACAAAGTGTGAAAGGATCTATTTTAACCCAAACCATGGTCTTTTCCTAAACCCAACCAAGTAGTTTTTTGGGTTTTTTTCCCAAAACCTAGACATGAGAATCTGCTGCATCTCGACACGCAACTCAAACTATATATTTGAAATATGACTGATTATTCTGATTTTAGCAAAACATTTATTTTATTTGCAGTTTTGTTACCATCCATACATGTATACAGGCCAAATATATTGTATATAGTAGTTAGACTATAAAAATATCCATAACTATCATATAAGTCATGGGCTATGAGTGAGAGTGTAGGTGTGGACATAGTAAGATGCGCTAAAGACACCTTGTGGGCATTTCTATATCTATATTTGATAGTTGAAATAGATGAGAGATGTGGGAAGGAGAGTAGAATAATGACTTGCACAAAAGGGCCAGCTGGGAATCACAATGTTGCTCTGGACATTTACACCCTCTTATATGCTCTAATCACTCAGGAGCTTTCCATCTACAGGTAATTATTCACTTGGCTGCTGTAACACCACCAAGTCAAAGACGTTTCTGCTTAATGCAAAATTGCGCAACAGGACTTTTGGCCAAAAGTAAATCTGGCCCATATTATCCAAAACAATTACCTAATGTTTTGCGCAAGCACAAACCCTCATTTGGCATTAAAAAACTACTCTTGAGATTTACTAAAGGGGCACAGTGTAAAGTTAGTGCTGGGAAGGTGTGGACACAGTTACTACAGGAGCTTCCATTTCAAAGTGCAACATTTGGGGAGGAGAGTATTTTTGAGTGAGTGATGTAACTGCCATTATTTAACGCTGCCACTGTGGCTGTGACTGACATGGATCCTCCTCCTACTCACCAGTTTCACCACTTTGTCCTTCATCCTCCAGCCAATTCCGGTCTTCACATCCACTATCAATGACTGCAGTCTCCTGGACCCAGCCCCAGTCAGACAAACCCATGCAGCTAGGCTGAGTCCGCCTATCACCAGTGGAGCATGAGCGCCAACTCAGGTCAGGTAACTGCTTATATTGTGGTCAGTTGGGTCACAGAATTAATATGTGCCCGGCGAAAAGATTTGGCTCAACAGTAGAATTGGGGGTATTGGTGAGTCATGGCCCTTCTGTTTCAAGCCCCCCTTCTAAATTAGTGTTACTTGCTACTGTCTGCCACCATGATGTTTTTATCACTCTCCAAGCCCCAACTGATTCATATTGCTGAGGACAATTTAATTGATTCTGAGGTTGAAGTTGCTTATGGAATTCCTGTGGAGCGGATATCAGTCCCACTTTCTGCAAAGGCCTTAAACGGTCACTTCCTAACTGAAATCACACACCAGACGATATCTATAACTTTAACCCTGTCTGGCAATCAGAGCAGATTAAAGCAGATCAGACCCTGTATCATTTTGGCCACTAATCCTCCCCTTGTTCTTGGACATCCATGGTTAATGACTACACAACCCCCAAATCAATTAGACCAAGGGGAGGATTCAAACTTGGAGTGAGTTTTGACATTCTACCAGTTTGAAGTCAGCTTTGTCTGCAGTCAGTTCTTTGCCTCCCAAACCAGTGACTCTGCCAGACCTATCTTCAGTTCCTGCTGAATACCACCACCTTGTAGAAGTCTTCAGCAAGGACAGGGCTATCTCCCTCGCAGGCTATGTGATTGGGAGTGGACAGGTGCACACTGACTCCGCCAAGATCCAAACCGTGGCAGAGTGGCCCAAATTTCAGGACTGCAAGCAACTGCAATGGTTCCTGGGGTTTGCCAATTTCTATTGGCAGTTTATAAAGAACTATAGTAAAGTTACCATACCACTCACCAAACTCATTTCCACTTCTCAACAGTTTGTCTGGACCCCTGAAGCTCAACGAGCCTTCCTGTCCCTGAAGGATCTATTCACGTCCATTCCAGTCCTAGTCCACCCCGATCCAGCCCTTCAATTCCTCATTGAGGTGGATGCCTCCAACTCTGGGGTGGGGGCCGTTCTCTCCCAGTGGTCTGGGCCTGACCAGAGGTTGCACCCTTGCACATTCTAGTTCAAGAAGTTCTCTCCCACAGAAAGGAACTACAACGTAGGGGACAGGGAGCTTCTAGCCATCAATCAATCAGTTTTCATTAATTTGGCCCTAGAAGAATAGCTGGAGGGGGCTGAACAATCCTTTGTTTTCTGGACCGGTCATAAAAACTTACATCCAGTTTACTAAGAGACTGAACTCTCGCCAAGCAAGATGGTCCTTGCTTTTCGGCCAATTCAACTTCATCCTGACCTACCGTCCTGGTACAAGAATCCTTAAACCAGATGTTCTCTCCAGACAACATAACATGCCAGAGGCCAAGCTAGCCCACAACACTATTCTTCCTCCTTCTTGTGTAGTTTCCACTTTGACCTGGGAGACTGAGTCTGTGGTCCATGAGGCCCAGCAACAACATCCTGACCCCGGCAGCGGTCCAAAGTTTAACTGAAAAAGTAAGAGACACACACCTGCAGTGACTGAAACAAGACAGTCACACTTCCGGTGAGTGATCTAGAACAACAAAGTGTTGAAAATAGCCAGATTATATTTTTGAATGTATTAAATTAAACTTGTAGACGTGAACATTGTTCTTAACTGGCAGCACATTATATGACAGGCACCAGAAGTTTATCCATATTATTTTTTATCAGCCTATACTTGAGGTCTGGCTTTTTAATTGTTTGTGTCATCCTCGCCACCGCTATTGTTAGAGACCCAGCTTTTAATTGACTCCTGGTTTTTATTTGAGGAAATACGTATCTTTGGTTTGTAGAGTAAAATTAAAACAAATTAAAATGAAATTAGCTCAAAAACTAAATAAATAAATAGAATAAAAGCAGCATCTGTCACACAGAGACTGCCATGAGGCTGTTTGAAAATCAAAGCTCCAGCTCAAATGCAGCCTCATCTAACAAAGGGATGGGGTTATTTTGCCAGGGAGGAGAAATACTCACTTGGTCAGACAGTGAACAGGTCATGTACAAAAGCAATAATGCTTTGACCCACAATTCAGTTGCTTAGAAAAAAATTGGCCCCAGGTCAAATTTACTTGCTGACCCCTGGTTTAAAGTTCAACATTCAGGTTAACCACAGATCTTTAATGTTTTAGAAAATGGTGTAGGAACTGCATTTTAAAAGATGTATGTACAAAAACACTTTAGTGGCATTTGGGAGCATTTTTGTCTAAGTTTTTTAGCTTCAGCAAAAATTAAGAAATTAGCATGATGTAAAAAAAGGGAGTCAGTCAAGCTATGTACCCGAGGCCATACAGCACTGGAATGCCGGCAGAGGAGCCACTCCAAATGGGGGCCCAGCAGCTAGCGAATGAGGGGGACCAGAAGGTACTCCAGTACAGAGGCATCCACCCTCTCCTGTTGCTTCTTTCCTCCTCTCATTGCTATTCTCTGCCTCAGACTGCCCCCACACCCTAGGGAGGTTGCTGCCTTTTGCAGGTTGAGCATTTTTTTTTTATTTTCATTTTTTCAACTTTTTGAGCTGTTTATGGTGGGGGAAGCAGCTTACTATTTGGAGGTGGTTCTGTGAGATCTGGGCCCAGGATGTCAGCCCAGCGCAGTACCCTGTACAAGGCAGCCACCAAAACAATAAGAAGTTGTGGCAACACAACAAACCTTGTAAAACACCTCAGGTTAAATCACAACATTGAATATGAAGCATACACAATTGTGACAACCCCGCTCTATTTGGACACTAGGTGTCCCTGTTTTTTTTAGTTTTGCAGGCAGAGTCTTGGATCAGCCACACCTGGGCCCAGTGTGTGCTGCCCTATAAAACCCCACCCTGTTGTCCGCTCTCCCTCTCTCTACCGGACTGTCACTCACTGTGAGGGGAGAGTCCCTCACTAAAGCAGCCCAGTGGCAGCCACAGCACATATTTCTTTTGTTTACTCCATACATTGACACACACCCAGACAGTCAGTAGATCAGTAGATCACTACTGATCTACTGACTCCTACAAATTCTATTGATTTATTTATGTTTTGTTAAAATAAATTACTTGCATTAGAAATTGCCTCCTGTTGTCTCCCTACTTTGTCCCAGTCTTTGAGCTGGGCTGTGACAAATGGGGGCTCGTCCGTCTCATCCATACCGTGTTTGACCCGGGTAAGATTTGTTTAGCGCGGGTAATTCTGTTCATTGTGTTGGCCTTGTGGGCAGTGACCGAGAGTTTTGGTGAATAAATCGGGTTGTAATGTGTGATGTCAGCACTGGGCGTAGCCTATCGTGTGCAACATTTTTATGAATGGATGTGCAATCTGGTTGTTGGGAGACAGGAGTGTGGTAAGTTCTCTGTTCTGTGGTAAATAACTGTAGAGGGTTATTGATTTTCTTTAGTGTGGAGGTGTTTCCTATTGCTGCTTTGCAAGTGAGTTAGTAGTACTGAGCTCTGTCCTGTAGCCTACATACGCCATAGTAAGTTGCTGCTGTCATGTCCCTGTTAGGCTTAAGAGTGTCTTCCCTTTTGGAATTTGCTGGGTGGTTTAATAATGTGGTGTTGAACGTGGGTAGAGTTGTCTTGGGGGCACGCCCGATGCTGCAGGTGGAGTCGCCGAATTTCCAGTTGCTTCACCGAGCTTGCGGGTTTTAGTGCGTAAATAACCACCACAACTAGACACCTGAAGACTAGGAGGGGAGTTTGGTCAGATTCTGGTTCGGCAATTAGAGGGACTGGCTGTGGTAATGTTTTGGCTGTGTATGTGTTGCTGGGCTCAGGTTGTTTTCAGGTAAGAATAATTGTATTTCTAACGCATTGGTTTAGTTTGTATTCAGATAGGGTAAATCATAGGTGATGGCTTCTGTGGTGAAATTTTTGAGAGCTCCTTCTTTCGATGTGTCTGGCAATTTGCATTTGGTTCCTCAGTTTAGTGAACGAGACCCAGACACATTTTTCTTATTCTTGAGCACGTAGCGGAGAGTAGGGACTTGTCCGACGCTGAGCACACACTGCTGTTACAGTGTGTCCTGACTGGAAAGGCGCAGGAAGCATACTCCATGCTCAGTGTGTCGGAAAGTTAAGTTTATGCGTCTGTCAAAAATGCTGTACTAAAGGTGTATGAGTTGGTGCCTGAGGCGTACCGTCAGAGGTTTCGAGTGTGGGAAAAATCAGGTAAGCAAACGCATATGGAGTTTGCGAGAGACTTAAGCACTCACTTTAATTGCTGGTGGAATTCAATGGAAGTTCGGACATATGAGACATTGTGTGATTTGATTATTTTAGAGCAGTTTAAAAACTCTGTTCCTAGACACCTTGATATGTATATTAATGAACATAAAGCGAATACAGCTACTGAGGCCACTGCGCTGGCAGACGAGTATGTATTAACGCACTGGGATCAGGACTACAGATGATGAGGCTGAGTCCAGGCCAGACAGTCAGTTTTGTCCTACAGGGAAATGGTGGGATGATGGATCTGGTCTGCACCATTATAAGCAGGATAAGTCCTCACATTTACAGTTTGATCCAAGTAAAATCTGTAATTACTGTAGAGGCAGAGGGCATTGGAAACCTGAATGTCCTGCTAAGTCCAGTGGTAAAAGGTGGGTTTGCGCAGGTGAAGCTGTGGCACTTGCTGCTCCTGTTAAAAACATTTGCCCTGTAAATACTTGCTGATGGTCCCTGTGTTGAGTCTCTCTGTGATGAGGTTATTCTATCTGTGGTAGCTCTCCTGGTGTTTCACCCGGGAAGGGGATGGAATCTACAGAAAGCGGCGTTTTGGAGCAGTCCGATTTTTCCGCTTTTGTGTCCGATGGCCATGTGTCGCTGGTTGGAAGTGACATCCAGGTGCCGGAAAAAATCCTTTGAGACACTGCAGTATGTTATTTGTTCATCGTTAACCCTGTGCTTCCCTTCTCTGATAGTACGGCAACTGGTGATGTTGTTCTGGTTTGAGGACTGGGTTTGACAGTCGTGCCTGCTCCATTGCATAAGTTGCACCTTCAGTATGGTTTGGTTCAAGGAGAGGTGGCTATGGGAGTGTGTGCGGCGCTGCCTATTCCAGGGATTCAGGTGATTTTGGGTAATGATCTGGCTGGTAGCCACCAGCCAGCTGGTAGCTGGCTGATGCACCACCACCCATAGTTACATCTTGTCCCTCTGTAACAGAGACACCTGATGAGAGTGCACTGTTTTTGCCTGATGTATTTCCAACTTGTGTGGTAACACAGGCTAGGTACCGTGAGAAGGAGTCTGATCCCTCACTTAAGGAACTGTTTGACAATGTACTTTCAGATGCTGATGGTGAGAGTGCTGCTAAAGGATATCTGTTGTACGAATTGCTGGTGCATGAATGGATGCTGAATGTTGAAATTTTTGTAGGTGACCCTGTGTTTCAAGTTGTTGGCCGTCTAAATTCAGGGAAGAGGTGCTAAGAATGTCACATGACCAATTAGGGCATTTAGGGATCTGTAAGACATATAATTACCTTCTGAAGTACTTATTTTGGCCTCGTGTGAAGAAGGACGTGTGCAATTACATCAAAACATGTCACAAATGTCAAATGACAGGGAAACCAAACCAAACAATTAAGCCAGCTCCTCTTTTTCCAATTCCAGCTGTAGCCCAACCATTTGAACATTTCATCATCAATTGTGTCGGTCCGATACCACGTTCAAAATCCGGTAGTAATTATCTACTGACCGTAATGTGTCAAAGAACATGGTATCCGGCTGCTTACCCATTGCGCACAATTACGGCAAAGTCTATAGTCAAAGCACTTACGCAATTTATTTCAGTCTTTGGCATTCCAAAAATTATTCAAAGTGACCAGGGCACAAACTTTTCATCGCATTTATTTGCACAGGTTCTGAAGCACCTCAAAGTCAAACATAATCAAGCACCTGCGTACCATGCCAAGAGGCATGGGGCAGGGAAAGATTTCAACAAACCCTGAAGTCTCTGTTGCGCAGTTATTGTGTTGACCTGAACCAGGACTGGGACGAGGGGTTGTCATGGCTACTGCTGGCAGCCAGAGAGGTTGTGCAGGAGGGCACAGGCTTCAGTCCGAATGAGCTCGTGTTTGGACACACACTGCTGCTGTCTCTCCTGCATGCACCAGTGGCACAATCCGAGCCTCCTCAGGGTCTGGCTGTCATATCCATGGGTTACGGCGTCAACTGTGTCTGGCTGGGGACTAAGAACACGTTAGTTTCTTCACAAGCTAAAATGAAACATCTGTATGACCGTAAGGATGAAGTCCACCAGTTCAGTCCGGGGCGATCAGGTTCTGGCGTTACTGCCACTTGTCAATTCGCCGTTTCAGGCTAAATTTCATGGTCCTTTCACAGTTTTGCGCCTGTTAGCCACGCCAGACTGTAGAAAGAAAACCCAACTTTGTCATATGAACCTGCTTAAACCATACTACTCCCGGGGGTTGCAGTCTCTTGAAGTGGGGGGGAAGCGTGCTACAGCCGTTTGTTAAACCAGTGTTAGCAACAGATACGGTGGGTATGTGTTCACCTGTTCGAGTGTCTATTCCGGAGGATGACGGTGTGATTGCATGAGATGACAGCTTGTTGAAAGCCAGTTAAAAAACTCTGAGGCACTGCGTAAGTTAGAAATGTTGTTTGGCCACTTGTCCAGTGCGTGTTGCGCCGAGCTGTCTGCTTTTATTAACAGCTATTTGTGTCTATTTGGTGATGTGCCAACTCGTACAAATTGACATTGATGTCGGTGATGTGCAGCCTATTCGCCAGCGTTTTTATAGAGTATCGGAAGACAAACGCAAGGTAATGGAAAATGAAATAAAATACATGCTTGATAATGGTTTGGCAGAACCGTCTGCCATTAGTTGTGCATCTCCTTGTTTGTTAGTGGATAAAGCAGATAAAAGTCCACGGTTTTGCACCGACTACAGAAAGGATAACAAGGTAACAAAACAGGATATGTATCCATTGCTGTGTATTGAAGACTGTGTAGACCAGGTTGGCTCAGCCCATTTTGTCAGTAAGTTTGATTTGTTGAAAGGATACTAGCAAGTTCCATGACGTGACGTAGGGCTAGAGACATCTCTGCCTTTATTACCCCTTTTGGTCTGTTCTCCTACTCTGTCATGAGCTTTGGACTGCGGAACGCTCCCGCCACGTTCCAGCATCTGATGAACATGGTGGTTTCCGGCCTTGATGGTTGTGCAGTATACCTTGATGACGTAGTTTATGACACCTGGGAAGAACATGTGCAGCACAGCAGGGAACTGTTTGATCGACTGTGCAGTGCGCATCTGACTGTTAATTTGGCAAAGTGTGAGTTTGCGAAAGCTATGGTTATTTATCTTGGGAAAGTAGTGGGGCAGGGGCAGGTGTGACTGGTCCAAGTCAAGGTAGATGCCATTCAACAGTATCCGGTGCCCACGACCAAAAAGGAACTTCCTGGGTCTTGTGGGTTATTACCACAGTTTCTGCAGGAACTTCTCCACTGTCGTAGCTCCTCTGACAGATTTGTTGAAAGCTTGGTTAAAGTATGTGTGGTCACCTTCATGCCAACTGGCCTTTGAAAATGTTAAAACAATTTTGTGTTCTCCTCCTGCCCTAGCAGCGCTCTGTATGGACTATCTGTTCCAGTTGCAGGTGGATGCCAGTGATGTAAGTACGGGAGCCGTGCTGCTCCAAACTGACCGGGACGATATTGATCGTCCTGTGAGTTTTTTCTCCAGGAAATTCTACTCTTATCAAGAAGATAATATAAGAAACTCTGGCTCTTGTGTGGGCTCTACAACAATTTGAAGTCTATGTAGACTCAGGTGCTCTCCTGGTGGTCTACACAGACCACAGCCCAATCACATTTCTGAACTTTTTGACCTGCCCCAACCGTAGACTGATGCATTGGTTTTTGCAATCTTACTGTTTGGATATCAGCCATATTAAAGGCTCTGGAGTAATTGGTAAACGTAAATTGTAATTGGTAAAGTTTTTGCATTTAGAATTTGTGTAGTATTTATGTTGCTGACATTAACTTCCCAATGGGAAACCCTTACTTTGTGAAGGGGGGTGTGACGACCCCACTCTATTTGGACACTAGGTGTCCCTGTTTGTGTTAGTTTTGCAGGTGGAGCCTTAGATCAGCCACATCTGGGCCCAGTGTGCACTGCCCTATAAAATGCCAACCCGTTGTCTGCTCTCCCTCTCTCTACCTGGCTGTCAGTCACTGTAAGGGGAGAGTCCCTCACTACAGCAGCCCAGCAGCAGCCGCCGCACATATTTATTTTGTTTGCTCCATATACTGACACACACCCAGACATGCCTTACACTACTGACCTACTGACTACTACATGTTCTATTGATTTATTTACATTTTGTTAAAATAAATTACTTGCATTAGAAATTGCCTCCTGTTGTCACCCTACTTTGTCCCAGTCTTTGAGCCAGGCTGTGACACAGTAATGAGGCAGACAGAAGAGGAGAGCTCAGTGTCTGCCTCAGTTGCTGCTGCCAGGGCAAGACAGACATCTCTGGCAGAATCCTTCCGTGCTACAGGTAGGCATTATCCAGGTAAAGAGGGGGAAAATGTGGAACTTTAAGCAACGCTAAGCACTGTTGCTGTTGGAGTTGTAAAAAAATGAATAAATACTGTTATGAAATAAGCAACAAAATAAATACATGCTTCAACAATAACTGCATGATTTCATCTTGGAGTAATAGTATGTGTATCACTGAAATAGTTTCACCCAGCCTAGCCTTAGCCTAAATTTATTCATGTAAATTGGATCACATAGACTAGTTGTCATTACATTATACAGAGCAATGACAATAAAACAACAATGGTGAACTTTGAAAAATATACTAAAAAAGATGAATAAAAATAACAGTTTATCGATAAAATATATATTATTATTTACAATCAGTCTAATTTGCTTTAACTGTTAAAATAATATTTTAAATTGTAGGTATTGACAAACTTGTGCATCCAGTGTAGAGTACATGTCATCTCATTGAAAACTGGCAAATTAGGGAATTTGTTCTGGAAACCCACACTTTCCATGGGCAGCATACAGCAGATAATATATGTTTAGCACTTAAACGCATCACAGAAGAATGGGGCATAACTGACAAGATTGTTGCAGTTGTGACAGACAATGGTGCAAACATGGTTGCTGCAGTGCACAAGGCTGGATGGAGGCATCATCTATGTTTTGCACATACACTAAATTTAATTGTAAAGGACAGTTTAAAAACTGCACTTTAACCAGAAATGGTGGAAAGTGCTGGAGAAATGCAGTGCGATTGTGTCCTTTTTTCACCACAGCACACAGGCCACACAGAAGCTCAGGGATATTCAACAACAGTTGAAAGTGGCAGAGTACAAGTTAATCCAGTCAGTAGATATTCGCTGGAATTCAGTTTTTTACATGCTGGAGAGGCTCTATGAGCAAAATGAAGCTGTGACCACAGCCCTCTGCCTTTTAGTGAGAAATGCAATGTGCCTAAATGAGGGAGAATTATCCCTCATCAAGCAAACAGTTGATGCACTACAACGATTTGAAGAAGTGACATGGAAAGTTTCAGCTGAAAAGTATGTTTCACTCTCCAAAGTGATTCCGCTCATGTCACTCATTCACAGGGCTGTAGCAGCCTGTGAACGTAAAGGCAGCCCCCTTACCACACAACTGGCACAGCAATGTCAGCGCAGATTCAGGGGTATTGAGTGTATTCACTGTCTAGCTGCCAGTACATTTCTGGATGTTAGGTTTAAACAACTTGGTTTTTGAGACAAAGACAATGTAGAAGTAATGAAAAAGTGTCTCCTCTCTGAAATGCAGGAAGTCTATCAGACAAGACAGGCAGCTCCCACTCTAGCCCCAAGCTCAATAGATACAGTTAGCTCTACTTTGGAGCCTTCTACTTTAGGGTCTTCTACTTCAGAGGCCAAACCAGAGTCCTGCCCTCCCAGGTTCAGCAATATCAAAAGCAGGGATATGGACTCATTTTGACATTGTTCTGACAATTAAAGCACTTCATGATGCTGATATTTTTTCTCATTTTTATGACAGGTGGTCTAATACATTTGTGAAGCACTGTATATATGTCATGAGTCCGGCTGCTGCAGAGGAACAACATTCTCCTGCTCAGTGTTTTTATTACTGCAAAGATCATCCATCTTAGCAACTTATTCTGTCTAAAATGTGACCTTTAAGGTTTCTTTTTCTGAAACAAGTGAGAAACGTGGTGAGATAAATGGTTTTGTTCCCAACTCAATATCTTCCTAGAATTAAAAAAAGAAAGGGCTTATCGCTGCAGTAAAATACAAAAGATCTCAACAAAGTTTGACACAGAGTGAGATTCATTAACAGATCATTACCTCGAAAATGAAGTGTAAAAGTGAGAGATATTTATTCTAACAGCCCTGATAACCATGTTTTATTTGAATCTAATATAAAACAACTGAGTCAGAGTCACACAGTCAGCACAAAACAAAACAAATAGGAAGAGGCAACAAAACATAACGCAACATTCAGGAGCACGTTGAATCAGGGCTGTCGGACATTTTCGTGAGGAGTCAGTGATGAAACTACATAAACCACAAAGGAAATGAAGCGTTGTGACGAAGAATGAATGATTGATTGATACTGAAAATTAATGAGATAAACAAAGAATCATCATCAGGCCATGTTCACGCTGCAGGAAAAAGAGGTTCAGATCTGTTTTCATAATCAATCAATCAAACTTTATGACACAGTAACAAAAACCTGATTTTAAGAAGTTAGATAGATATAAAAACCTCTTGTTGTGTATTGTTCCAGTGTCTCCACAGCTGGACCCAGTATTGTGTACATGCATGGTCCTGAATCACATACAGATGTGGTCTTTTCAATGTGACCTCGGTGTGACATCATGTGGCTTTTACATCACTGTAGATTGAGATTTATCCTAACTCTACACTGGAGGAGTCACTCAAATATTATAAAGTATCTGTTCAACATGTCCAGCAGTAAAATTAATCCAAACCATCAGATATGACAGTAAAACACTGACAGGAACCATTCACTGCACATTGAACACTGATAATACAAATAAAATAATTAAATGAAACAAAACGATCAGAAACGATCTGAACACATGTAACTGCACTGGTTTTATTCATGTGGTTCAGTTCAGTGAACCTGAACAGTGTGAATGCAGTCTTAGCTGCTGCAGCTGCAGTCGGATTCATTCATGTTATTTTACTAAAAACTGTGCATTTTCACTAATATTTGACTGCTACTACTCAAAACTTTACACTCGAATAGGAAATAAAATTAAATAAATGTGTTAATTGATGCACATTTTTCTGTTTTGCATCATGTGTCTTCACTTGTTTTTACTGTTTCATCTCTGTCTTGCTTTTGTTTGTCTTCATGGTTTTTCTGTTGATTCATGACCTTCTAAGTTTCCTGTTTTTGTTTTGTTTGTCAAAGCATTTAAATTATAGACGGTGCTACATAAATAAAGTTATTTTTATGATTCTGTGGATCGTAACACATATTATTTCCTCTTTGCAGGGAATATTGACAACATCTTCTCCATCGATCCTGTGCTGGGCTCCATCACTGTGTCCAAACCTCTGGATCTGCAGCCTCAGGACCAGTTCCATCTGACCGTAAAGGCCACGGATCAGGGTTTCCCTCAACGCAGCGACCTCTGCTCGGTACACGTCCATATCCGTATCTCCGACCGGACTCCGCCATCCTTCCCTTCAGATGATTACCTAACAGAGATCAGTGAATCAAGCGCCGTCGGGTCCCCAGTGGTCACTGTGTCGGCCTCCAGCCCTGCTGCCATGCACTACGCCATAGAAAGCGGCGATCCAAATGGGACATTTCACATCAACCCTTACACTGGGCTGATTTCAACACAAAAGCACCTGGACTTTGAGAACTGTGCCTCCTATAAACTCAAAGTCACGGTCTCCACAACAGCCGGAGCTTCTTCCAGAACCGTTGTTTACATCTATGTGATTGACGAGAACGACAATGCTCCTGTTTTTCAGCAACAGGTCTACTTTGGACAGATCAGTGAGGCGGCAAATGTGAACAGCATGGTAATGGGAGAAAGAAACACACCTCTGGTCATCCAAGCCTCGGATGCAGACAGAGATTCAAACTCTCTACTAGTGTATCAGATCCTTGAACAGGAGGCCCTAGAAGTCTTCCAAATCGACTCGAGTATGGGTACTATATCTTTAATCTCTCCTGTTGACTTTGAAGCCAAGGCCGAGTATCGCTTCACCGTGCAGGTTAAGGACTCAGGGGAGCCATCACTGTATGCATCCGAGCCCGCCAAGGTCACCGTTCACATCCTGGACCTGAATGACTGCCCGCCACATTTCACCACTGCAGTGTACAAGCCATCCATCATGTTCCCAGCTGTCAGAGATGCAGAGGTTGTGCGTGTTGTGGCTCGTGACCCTGATTCGTCAGTGTCCTACAGCATCGCCGAGGGGAATCTTCACAATGCCTTTTCAATTCACCCCGATACTGGACTCATCACTGTGAGCAATGTGTCTGAGTTTAGACCTTTTTATGAGTTGACTGTCAGAGCCTCTGACGGTTTGTACAAAGACTCCACTGTCGTCAAAGTGAACTTAACAAACGTAACAGCAAGTGACCTCAGATTTGAGCACGGAGTGTATTCAGTGAGCGTTACGGAAAACCAACAGACTGTCAAGACTCTAGCAGCACTCAAAACCACTGGCTGTTTTTTAAATGAGCCTCTTTTATTTTCTATATTAAATCCACTGGGAAGGTTTGCAGTTTCCCAGACCTCAGGTGTGTTTGAAACAACAGGAATTCCTTTTGACCGAGAAGAACAAGATGTGTATGACATAGTGGTGAAGGTACACGACATGAGGACACCTCCTCGAACAGCCACCACCCTCGTTAAAGTTTTCATAGATGATGTCAATGACAATTCACCACAGTTTCTAAATTTGCCTTTTTCAATGATGATTTCTGAAGACTCAGAACCTGGAGATGTTTTATATCAAGCGACCGCTGTCGATAGAGATCTGGGAGAAAACGGATCCATCATGTACTCACTGGAGGAGGACTATGACCTGTTCAGGATTGATCCAGATGTAGGTGATGTTTCCCTTCAGAGGCCTCTCGACTTTGAAGCCCTGAATAAGTATGTGTTGACAGTTGTGGCTGTAGATGAAGGCGAGTCCAGTCTCAGTGCTGCCGCTCAGCTCAGTATTCAAGTGAGGAATCGAACCAACCCTATTTTCCAGACTCTCCTGTACCCACTGAAAGTTCCTGAAAATGTCCCCCCGTTCACCACCATCTTGCATGTCCAAGCGAGAAACCCAGAAGGCTATCGACTCATCTACAACTTAGAGGAAGAAAACGCATCGAAGCACTTTCACATTGATTTCAAAACAGGCGTGTTGACCGTTACCAACCCGCTGGACTACGAGAGCCAGACGATGCATGTGTTGACGGTCCGAGCTACTGACTCTGTGACCGGATCTTTCTCCGAGGCCACAATTGAGGTAGAAGTTGAGGATGTGAACGATAATGCGCCTCTTTTCTCCAAACTATCCTACACTGTGAACATTGCTGAGGGGCTCCCGATCGGCACTTCTGTGATACAGCTATCAGCCTCTGATAAAGACTCTTTCAGAAATAAAGATCTGACCTTTCACATGGTGAAAACTGAAGGGAACGAGACTGATTTCTTTGAGATAGACCATCAGAGCGGGTTGATAATCACAAAACAGGTTCTGGACCATGAAATCACAAAGCACTTCAATTTAAAAATCAAAGCCACTGATAATGGCACCGCCGCACTCAGCAGCGAAGCCTTCGTCTTTGTAAACATCACAGACGTCAACGACAACCCGCCTAATTTCGTCAGCTCTCAATACGAAGCTACACTGGATGAAATGGCAAAATGCGGCCACATAGTCATCAAAATCCAAGCTTCGGATCCGGACACCGCTGACCTGAACAACCTCAAGTACAAAATCATCTCAGGGAATGAAGGCAGGTACTTCAATATCAATGAATCGTCAGGAATAATTTCCTTCTCTAATGTCTGTAAAAGGAACCTGGATCCCTACTATAACCTGACGGTGGCTGTGTCCGACGGCGTGTTTCAGAAAACTGCGCCGGTCAGTATCGACATGATCAACAGCAACAGGCACAGTCCGTACTTCAAACAGAGCGTCTATGAAGCAGAGCTGGCGGAAAACGCAGAAGCAGGAACCCGTGTGATCCGGTTGGCTGCCATTGACCCTGATGATGGACCGTACGGCAGCGTCGACTACACCATCATCAACAAATTCGCTGATGAGAAGTTTGCAATCGATAATGATGGGCAGATTATTACGACACAGCCGCTGGACAGAGAAAACCCGAGCCAGAGGGTCATCGCTATCAAAGTAATGGCAAAAGACGGAGGTGGGAAAGTGGCTTTTTGCACCGTCAGGATTATTCTCACCGATGAGAACGACAACATACCTCAGTTCAAAGCAACAGAATACCAAGTGTCAATTCAGTCGACTGTAAATAAAGGGTCCCCGGTTATTCAGATCATGGCTTACGACGCTGATGATGGTAAGAACGCAGACGTCACCTACACCGTCGATGAAGGCGAGGAAGTGACGGAGGACATCATTGAGATCAACCCTTTCACAGGAGTCGTGAGTGTCAAAGAGTCTCTTATCGGGATGGAGAACAAGATCTTTAACTTTAAAGTGAAAGCTCGAGATGGTAGCCTCCCCTTCTACAACTCCACCGTACCTGTTCAGGTGAAAGTGGTCCCTCCAGAGGTCCCTCTTCCCAAGTTCTCCGAGCCCCTCTACACCTTTTCAGCCGCTGAGGATGTTCCCATTGGCTCAGAGATCGGTTCCGTAAGGGCCGACTCCGAGACGCCGCTCATTTACAGCCTGGTGAATGGAAACACGGTCGAAAGCAACAAAGACAAGGTGTTCAGTCTGGACAAAGAGAGCGGCACGTTGCTGCTGCAGAAGACGATAGACCACGAAAAGACTAAGTGGTACCAGATAGATGTCATAGCTCAGGGGAACCACAATGGGACGGATGTGGCGTCGCTGGTGTCTGTCAGCATCCAAGTCCAGGACGTAAATGACAACCAGCCAGTGTTTGATGCAAACCCATACAAGGCCTTTCTGGCTGAGAACATGCCTCCTGGGACGACAGTCATTCAGGTGAGAGTTAAAGTTGGAGAAACCAGACGAAAACAAATGTGTCGTCTCTGATTTCATAGTTTCATGCTAATTTTGTTAATTTTCTTTAATTTGATTTAATGTTGTGAACAAGACAAAAATAATGTAAAAAACATAAGACAGAAACAACATTAAAACAACGTAACAGGACGAAAATACAGTAAAAAAACATAATAAAATGAAAATCACATAAAAGATGTAAGAAGATGGCCTTGTGAATGTGTTTAGCTTCTCAATGGAGTCATACACATTTTACAGAGTAGTCGACTGTTTGCTTAAAATGCTGTTTGAAAGAAGTCGTGGAACCTGTCCGGTGTCTCGTCTCCCAGGTAACGGCCAACGACCCCGACACAGACACCAGCGGTCTGGTGACATACAGTTTGGAGCCGTTACAAGACGCCTCCACAGATGTCACCGAGGTGTTCTCCATCGACGGCGACAGTGGCTGGATAACCACTGTACGGGAGATGGACTGTGAGGCCACGCGGGTCTACACGTTCAGAGTCGTGGCCACGGATCATGGAGGAAATATGAAGCTGTCGTCCAGCGTCGTGGTGGAGGTGACGGTGACCGATGACAACGACAATGCACCCCAGTTCTCTGAGGAGGTGTACCGTGGCTCGGTGGTGGAGAGCAGCAGTCCCGGGGAAGTTATCGTCTCCATGACTACCGCGGATGCTGATGTGTCACTGGAGAACCGCCTGGTGACGTGTTACATCACAGGTGTGTATGTCTAAAACTGTTGTGTCAAGGTTCAATGTGTAATATAGTACATACAGTAAAGTAGTTTCCTATAGGTGATTTTCCTTGGTTTTCAGAGGCTTTGGCACAGTTTGTGGCAGATTTAGACAAGTGGAAAATGTAACATTTTTCAATAAAAAATATAAAATTGAAATAAATAAATAAATAACATTTTTAACCATTAGGCACTTTTGCACAGAGTAGTTCTAAGAACTTAGGTCTAGGAACTATCCACCTCGAATTTGGTTCTAGGAACTACTCTCCCCGAGGGGAACTTTTCGGTCTGCATTCGCACGGGCAGTAAGGAACCATGGGAGGAGCCTACTGATTTTTGCAAAAATTACGCTGTGAGCCTTTGAATTCTCATTGTACCTTCTCTGTAGCGTACAAGGCCAGAAGAGCTTGTACTTCGTTGTCGCTCCACTTATCGCTAGCTTTCTCCATTGTTATTTACTCCAACACATCTCACGCTACACAGTAGTTTCAAAAATGCCGGTAATGTAAGATGCAGAAATCTAGCAAAAGGCGTGGCCTCGGTTCTACCAATCACCAAACACTTACGTCATATAGTTCCTATGGAACCATGAAAAGACCTGCCTGGGAGTAGGAGCTAAAATAGTTCTAGGAACTATGGTATATGGTTCCTGGTTCCTATGCTGTACGAACGCACGAAAAGGGGCCTAGTTCTAGGTTCTAGGAACTACAAAAGGTTCCTACAGTGTGAAAGGGCCTATTGTTATGACCATATCTGTGTACAAAAACTAGATAATAATTAAACATCCAAAAAGCTTAAAGACAAAACTTGCTCAAGTGCACTGGGACCAACTGTAGTCATGAGATCTGGTAATAATTAATTGTAGTAGTAATTTAGTTAGTTTTGAGGCTCTCCACATTGAATCCAGTTTAGGTGGTGTCCAGACTGACTTGGGTGCTGCACGTAAACCTTATTATAGTAGGAAAACCCTGTAATGCCTTTGAATGTTTGTGTTTGGAGTGTTTTTGTCCCGTCGTAGATCTACTACTCTGTAGGATTTATTAACAAGGTGAAATAACTTGATTTTATTTAATTCAGATTTAATTTAATTCTCAGATTAATGACAAAGAGGAGGAGGAATAGCAGGCGAGCGCCCTGTGGCTGAAAGCCACTGACTGAATGCAGCTTTTCCTCGACGCTCTGGAGGCATTCACTGTCACAGCCTTGTGGAACCAGAAATTATTTATAAAGAGCACAGTGAGAGTGGCTGTCAGGAACAAAAACAGAAACAAACATTCAAAGTGGATGTAGCTCAGCACCGGTGACGCAATGCATTTATTTATTTAACAGCATCGGTTCGACACTGCAACTTTACAAATAAATGAGTGGGTTTTTAATCCAGACTGTGTCAGACTTTTAGAAACACACATCCAGTCTCCACCCTGTACTTAATACTGACATTTATTCATGCTACTGTTTAATTATTCACCTTCTTTCCTCAAATACTGACCATACACTATGTTTACCTTGACAGCAGAAGGAAACTGGCCTTTATTTATTATTCGCTCTGTTTAATAAGTATTGCTGCTGATTTCTGGCTTTTTAAGCAGAGGTGGAACAAGTATTCACATCCTTTACACAGTAGAAATACTCCATTACTCCAGTGGATTTAAAATGTATTTTATTTTATTTCACCAGGAAAGATTCATAGAGATAAAGAATCTCTTTATTCTCTCTAATGTGTTTATTTAAATAATTGCTAAATTGAGTTTATCTTACTTGAGAAGTGAGTCTAATTAGAAAAAGAATCTAATAAAACATTGAGCAACTAATGATAATGTGCAGATTTAATGAAATGAACAAACTTTTACAGCATCTGTAGTTTTTAGAGCATGTGTCCTTATTGTGAAGGACAGTGTTTATGTCAACTTAACGACTCAGAAACAAGATTAAAAACTCTTCAGACTTTACAGACAGAGGCTAAAAACAAACTAAAACTCATCTTATCCAGAGAAGACGAGGGTGAAGAGGTCAGAGGTCATGTGATATCTGTCTTTTCTGTCCTTTATATCATGTTATTGTTAATTTATCAACTCAGTGACATTAGTTAAATCTACATAACTCTCCTTGATATCCACACACATCTCCACTTCCTTTGTCTGTTGTTTCAAATTAAAAGCCTCTGCAGAGTCATGTGACCTCATGACACAGGACGTATAGATGTGGAAGTGTCAAAATCTGCAGTTCCTTGAATGTCCACTGGGGGCTGGCTTCAAAAGCCACTCAATCCACATAGACCCCCATGTTTTAGTCTGTATAGTTCATTTCCTCAGTAACAACTGTATGGAGTGAATTTATATTTAACTCACCTATTTACATTATATTAAGGATAAAGTTCTGCATAATTAAGGGCGTGTCCTCTGTGATTGACAGGTGAGTGTGTTTGATTGACAGCTGCTCGGCTGCTGAGTCACACATTCA
>JAPQRN010000002.1:4810066-4841031 GCA_037367275.1 Coranthus polyacanthus
GGAACCAGATTAAACCTCCGTTATGAACTGGAACCGGTTTAAACCTCTGACAGGAACTGGAACCGATTTAAACCTCTGATACGAACTGGAACCGATTTAAACCTCTGATACAAACTGGAACTGATTTAAACCTCTGATACGAACTGGAACCGATTTAAACCTCTGATACGAACTGGAACCGGTTTAAACTTCCGATACGAACTGGAACCGGTTTAAACCTCTGAAACGAATTAGAACCGGGTTAAACCTCCGATATGAACTAGAGACCGGTAGAGTCATGTAACGTGTGAAGCTGCTTTGACTGCAGATGAACCAGCGCTGCTGTGTCAGCTTTAGTGTAAAACAAATCACTGGAGTAAAAATTCATACAGAGCTGAGTTTAGAGCAAAGTTAAAGCCGTCTGTGAACATTAACTTCAATAAATGAAGACATTTTTGGATGGAAATGTGCAACTTCTCTTTTTATCTTAAACAAATTGTCTGTGTTTGATAAACAAAAAGTGAAAGTTTCCACCATATGTGCATGTGTAAATACGTGTGAATTGTAGCAGCAGGGTTTTCTACCATTACATTAAGACACATTAAGGTAAAATCAACATGGAGACCCATATCGAATGGTTATAGTCAGTCTCCAGCTCATCTGTTATCTCTTTTCCACATTTGTTTACACACATATGTTAATAATAATGGCCCAAAATGATGAGAAATTCTACATTTCCATTAGAAAACATTGTCGTCATTGTTCATAAATTCCATAGTTGACTTGTAATTCAAGTGTCTGAGATTAAACTAGAATCCTCCTCTGGAGTCTGTAGAACAGGTTTAACCTAATCCCAGGTGTTTCCAGACAGGTATGGGTTAAATATGTGATTGACAGCTGTAATTACTAATCACTGATCAGATTCAGATGTGACTCTACTGGATCCACATAGAGACTGGAACAGTGTCTTCTCTTTTCCACAGCTTTAATACAAATAGACCTGTGTGTGCGTCATTGGTCCTGAAGGCTGTTTTACACACAGTAAATGTCAAACACACCTTCTGGCTTCGTCTTAAAGTTGGTGTCAAATTACATTTAAAGTCAGATAAACTTAGGGTTATGGTTGGCATGTTTTTGTTGCATTTTATGGATGTAAACGTGGAGACAAAATGCACATATCTATGTCATAAATGGTTAAATGTGACGGTTGTAATGTGTAATTTTCTGTACGTAAAGACTGCATGTCTGTCTGTGTTGTTCTTCCTGAAGTGTCTTCTACTTTTCTTTGTCAAAGTTTTCTTTATTAGGTCACTTCATACCAACTCACCACATTTAACATTTACACAATTAATTGGTTAATGTCATAGAGTATCTTGAAAAACCGCATGTGAAAACTTCCAGTAAGTTCACGTGACCTTTCAGAATCCTCAAATACTGTTTTAGTTGTGAATGTTCCTGTGGTTGGACGCTACATTAATGTAAGATAGAATCACTGTGTGAATCTAAAATAAGACGTGTGGGAATCAGAGTCTTTAAGTTGACAGTTGACAAATCACCTTCACCGACTTTATTCTTTCTGAGAAGTCGCTTCACAATGAATTCAAACAGCTCTGAGCAAAAACACGCAGATATGAACCTTATTGACAGAAAACTGGCAGCACGAGTCCTGCAGAACGAACCGTCTGATATTAAAGACACAACATGCAGTAAGAAGTCAGTCAACAATAAATCACACACGTCAGATTAATTACCTGCACAGCCTCTGAACGTGGACGAAATCTGAGCTGCCGGGTTATTTACATCGACAGTTAAAAACAAGAGCAGATTCTGGAGCTTCATGGCAGCTAGTGGAAGACGCATGGGAAACCAGAGCTAAGACTTTTACAGAGAAAAGCCAAACAAGATGAGTCTGTGGATGTAGAAGTTTTACAGTTTTATCAGCAGCATTAGTCTAAACATACAGGTCAACAATTAAAACAACCAGCGAAACCAGCGAAACCAGAGAAACCAGAGAAACCAGAGAAACGAGAAATCATCTTCCCTCAAACCAAGAGACAGACATAAAATGTCCTTTACAAGAAAACGCAGAGATATCAACTCACTCTGAGACAAACATTTGATTTTAAGACCAAACACCAGGTAGTTATGAGACAAAGTTCAGTTTGAGAAGGTGAACAGAATATTTTAAAGCTCTGTTATGTTGAGCCTTCAAGGCAAATAAAAATATATGTAAGATGCACCGTCCTGGGAGCCAGAGTTGAAGCAGTGAAGAGACACTGTGGGAAAACATGCTGAAACCTGCTGCCTTAATGTTTTTTAAGTAGGAAATGTTGTAAAGTAATACAGAAAAATATTTTTAAAGCACTTTGCTGTTGGGTCCTCAAAATATAAAGTATTCATATGATCAGTTTTACCTTTTATATAAATACTTGTCTTCTTTTAATGTGAAATGTTTTCCTTAAAGGTTCAGTGTGTGATGTTTAGTGACATCTAGTGGTGAAGTGGCCAATTGTAATTGACTGAACACTCTACAACATGTAGGAGACAGTACCTTAACACTGGATGTCACCCGCTAAGCAATGGAGGAGTATATAAGCATTGTTTTAAATTTCTGCAATAAGATCCTCCTAAATCCTCTGATCCATCCCATGATCGTCCAAAAAAAACAAAAACTTTAGCATAAAAACACCTAGAATGAGGTTTAGCTCCTGTTATATTACATGTGTCTAGTGAATGTGTTGTGAACTCAAACCTTCACTTACTCAGAGCCTCATTAATGAGACTCAGGTTTGAGTCAGACGTGGCTGGAATTCAGAAACCGTCCATTCATCCTTGTCAGCTATTATCAAGTTTCACTGAGCTGCTTGTGATAAACAGTATGGATTTCAGACTTTCTGGCCAAGTAGAAATGTATTGAAGAGTATGAATGTGAGGCAGGGAAAAGAAGGAGCCGAGCCAACTTTCTCCCCTTAGAAAAAGTAAAATAATAAATAATAGTAATAAATAACAGGGCTTGGATCTCTCCCACTCTGGCTGGCTGGCTGTACAAATCTCCTAGATCTCAGAAAATCAATAAAGTGAGATCTGTGCTGAGTGTACGAAGTGCAAATAATTTACTTGTTACTTGTTGAAAGTGGGAGGGACGGTAGACAGTTGTTTTTGTTGGATCCCGCTTTGCTTTATCTTAATGAAGTGTGGCTCAGGAGACTGGCTGACAGCCTGGAGAACCAGCTCAGCATCTCACCCACACACTCTGCTGGAAGTGACGAACTGTACCTCACAGATACTCCACAGCTTTGTCTGATATTGGAAGATTACTCACACTGTTCAGTGTAGGACACTGACAGAAATAGTAGGAAGAACTACAACATACATAGAAACTTTATTAATCCCCAGGGAACATCCAAGATCCATCAGTTCAACTGCAGGGGGCTCAGCACATGTTTGACATGGGCTCTCATGAGCATCAAACTTAAACTGTGATTTCATAAATACTGGACAAGATATCTAAATACTGACTGACACCAAGAAAGTCTGAAATCTGGAGACAGGTTTAAAGTTTGAAAGTTTCATGAAGTAATGAGGCTCCAAATAGGACTGGGTTTGATCATTTTATAATGATTTCCCACTGGAAAATGAAGGTTACTTAAATCACAAAACTACATGACAGCACATTATTCCCATAATTAACATGATTTTTAAACAAAAAAACTTTAAAAAAGAGGGTAAATTAAAACTGTATCTTACTTTAAAAATCCAAAATATTCAACAACTGTACTTTGGAAAAAGAGACTCCTACTGCTATTGCTACTGCTCCTACTGAGTTTATGAGTAGATATTCTGCAGATTTCTTCGCAGATCTTATTGATTATTAATGAGATCTTTCTAATTAAATGACTATTCTGCAGTCGAATTCACACAAGATCACACAAATGTACAGACAAACAGTGTATTTTCAAGGTCATTCCTCCCACGTGACTCTACAGGAAGGCGTGTCGTTCATAAACTCAGTAGGAACCTACTGGTGAAAAGCCAGAGGTGTAAAGTTCTGTTAAAGTCCAGCAGGTTTACGACGGCTCAGATAAACGAGGAGCTCATCCCGTCTGAAGTGAAAGACGGAGGGACTCGGACGTGACACGGCAGACCCACTCGGACGCCTCTTTTATCGCTGCTGTAAATTGAGGTTGGACTCTACGCAAGGATGACAAATAACACACGACGACTGCAGCGGCTGCACAGAGATTTATAGTTCCTGAAAGGTTAAACTCACAGCTTCACTGAGCTGACAAAAGCCGGAACGCACCAGATATGTCACATGATAGCACACACACTCCATGTGTGTTTGACTTGTGGTGCGTATTATCAGTCACAGCACCATCCATTTTAAACACTAGATTATGTCTGTCAGTCAACAAAATATATGTTGTGCATTTCAATAGGATGTTCAGTGAAGCACAGCGGCAGAACGGGGGGTTTACTCTCAGCAGGGGGATGATGACAGTTGAGATATGTGACTGGTGGGGATGGAAATGAACAGAATACGACACTCGTTTGAAAGATTTAACCTTAAATGTGAGACTGAACAGGGTTGAGGAAATATAGATTTTTGTCTCTTGGTATCTTAGGGAGATTTTTTCTGTCATTATCCATCATGCATTATAAAATACATAAATCAATCCCACACAATAATGGTGATAAACTCTGTTTGTATTTCACCTTTCACATAATAAATGCATCTCGACGAACACACACCAAGTGCCTCACATGAACCAGAAAACATAAAGATGGAAGATGAACATTTATAAAGTGTAACATGATTAACAATCACATGATACATGTTTGTGGTTTAACACATGAACTAGTCATAGAATAAAGATGTCAAAGAGCAGAACATAGTCATCCTTGTTTCAGTTAAAAAAACTGAAAACACAGTAATGTTCAGTGTCAGCTTTAGTTCTTAAACTTGAGGATATTTACTCCACGTGTTAATCATCAGGACTGAAAAATCCTCAAGTCCAGCTCAGACCAAAGATTCAGGACTAGACTAAACCGTTTTAAATGTACAGGTTTCACGAGTCAGTTCACTGTCCATTTGCTTCAGCATCATGTGTTTGTGGTTCTGAAGAAACACACACAACAAAATCACCAGTTTGCACATGTTTCGTGACTCCCACACTGGTTTTTATCAGATTCGAGCTGCTCCGCTGTGTGTCGTGAGTCACAGGAAACCGTTTAAACAGTTAAAACATTTAACAGTTTATCTGTTGCTGCTTCTGCACAGACGTGATTCTCCTCATTAGTTATTATCTGTACAAACACTGGTCCAATGAAACTAAGTACGTGTTGACAGATCGGTTCGCTACCCTCTCTGTTTTCTGTTACTTAACAGCCTGTGTCCCCGTAGCATTTATTAGTGTGACTGTAAACGAACTCAGCGATGCTGAAGAAAAAACATGATGTGGATACAGGTTCTTCATCGATCTGACACTTAGAGTTATGTCTGACATCAGTCCATATCCAGAATTATCACAATAAATGTAGCTTCATTATTTCTTCCAGTTTAAAGATTGATTTTTGATCCTTAGTGAAAGTTGAAGAAACCAGGAAGTTAAATTATTCATACAAGATGAAGATGAGATGAAACATGATGTAAAAGATAATATACAACAATACAAACCTACACCAGTCATCTCTGATTTTGTGATTTATGTTTCTTTTGCTCATTTTCTTTATTTTCATTTAATGTTGTGATCAGCTGTGATCAAATTAGTATCTGATCTATATGAAAACATATAACAAACTTCTGGACTTGACTTTCTGTACTTGATGAGCGCTGGCTTCCACAATATTAAATCAGAATAAAGACAAAGAGTCCAATCTGAGTTCTTATCCTTCAGTGGTTTTTGGTGTTGCAGGTCTTCTGACCCTCATAGCCCCTCTGGATTTTGAAGTTTCCCGGGAGTACTATCTATCTGTGGAGGGAAGTCGCGGCAAGTCGTTGCTCACCGACATCACCACGGTCATCATCAACGTGACTGACGTGAACGACAACGCGCCAGTGTTCGGACAAGGCGACTACCGCGGCGAGGTGTCGGAGGATCTTACGCCCGGGAGCCTCGTGATGAAGGTAGATACAAACCAACACTGATCCATGTGGTGCAGACTGATCTCTAATCAGATCCCAGCACGGTTTCCCTTAGAACCTAACAAACGTGTGTAAAATCAACATGAAGAGAATCAGAACTAAGTAAAATTACTACTCCTAGATCTAAGGGTTGCTGGTGTTTTTAAGCTTTTTAGGTTTTGTTTATTTATCTGCTCCAGCTTTTCCACATTTTTGTACAGATATGGGAATAATAATCCAAAATGGTGTGACATGAATATTTTTATTGAAAAAATTAGATTTTCTTGCAGGATGACACGTAAACCCCCAACAATCCACCACAAACTCACGTCTAAAATGAGTTTTTAGTCAAATAACATCCAGGATTCATCAGGGAGGAGCCATGAATCCCACGACCACATGCTCCCACAGCCCTGACTCACAAAACATGCATCAACACACGTGTGTCACAGGTGAAACAAACAAATATCTGTGGTTCATTCAAGCACATGCACACGGATCATCTCATGTCACATGTATGTTTTTGTATGAGGGCGTCTGTCAGTGTCCGCTTCAGTCATGAAACAAGATAAACACAACAGGTTTGGGCCGAATACAAAAGATTCACGTCTATTATGTCACACAAACAACAACAAATCAGCCGACGGGAGCTGGCAGGTGTAGATGATGCACATGTGTAAAAAAACAGATAAAACACACACACACACAGTAAGCGACAACATGTCAGCATCGTCTGTCAGGCCTGCAGTGTAGATAACATGGCAATAACACAGCTCAGTGGCTGCTGATGGTCGACTGCGACCCGCCTCCAATTACACACTGTCATATCTGACATGTTTTTGCTCCAGCCCTTGTTACCGTCGCTGTTTAACAGCAACGTGTCCAGTTTGAAGCCTTTTAACTGTTCTCACAGAATAGAGGGAGACGCCACACTGTTAATGATGAAAATGAAGATGTAGAGGATGAGCCCAGACCTTCATCCTGACGAGTCACTTAGTGAGTCTGAGAGCCATGTCTGTCACAGATGAACCAGTCTTTTACATCCTGTTGAAGAAATAATGCAAAGAGTTTTTCAGACGAGTGTCAGGAATTTGAAAAATAAAGAAGGGCACGTGTTTTAAGCAAATAAAACTTAAAGCTAGAAGGAGACGCAGACAAGAGTCTCTTTAAAGCCTGTTTTAAAATGAACCATCGTGTCAGAAAGTGAATGTCTTAGAAGAAACTGAAAACATGAGCGTTCAAACAACCTTGTTTGTACTTCATTCACCACTGATGTTGTTTAAAGTGTTTTAAAGTCGTGAGACCTGCCCTGCCTCGACTCCTTTAACCCTAAACCAGTTGTTTTTATGCTTAAACCAAACTGTAACCACAGTGATGGCCTCGTGGTGGAAAATGACAGCATGTGACGAGTTGCATGTGAGAAACTCTTCAGTCTTGTTCTTGCTTTCACTCTCCTTCAGTGTCTTAAAAACACTGTGAATGCAGGATTTTCTCCACCGTTCTAAGGTTTAGATGCAGCACCCGAGGCGTTTTGGACACAACCTAAGACAAATAAAATCAATATGAAGAGCATTACAACTAACCACGAAAGCAGACCTAATGCTTGGACTTCTTCCATAGCAAGGATGTTGTCTGTTTATTATCTGGTCTAGTTTCCACTTCTTTGTGAGCAGATATGGTGGTAATAATGTTTTTTAAAAATGTAAACAGCACTAAGTCCTCTGAAACCCCGAGAAAACCCTGTGGATGTACAGTAACTGTGTCACTGTAGTGAACTCTGTCATCACCTGGTTTATTGGGACAGTGTGTTATTGAGCTGTCCTTCATCCTGACGAAACATTTTTACCTTTGAACCAATGAGATGCAAACAAACTGAAGAGTCACAGTTTAAGGTATTGATTGATTCACAATGTCAGCTCAAACATAGAGAAACAGACCAGAAAATATTCACGTTAAAAGTTTGGAAACATTAAAAATCAAAGATAAAAAGGCAGTGAAACATTCACTCTTTGTTCTTTGTTTCTCTTTGTTACTGGTTCTGACCTTGTTTTACACAACAACACCTGATTGAAATCCTGATCTGTTATGATGGATTTGTCAGGAGATGGTCTTTAGTCTGAATGCAGCCTGACCTGTCATGGCTTTTAGGAGCTGAGTTAGTGTTTTCAGTAGATAAAACCGCTGTTTGCCTCCAGGTCACGGCCACAGACCAGGACGGTCCAATCAACAGCCTGCTGCGTTACTCCATAGTGAGCGGAGACACCCGGCAGCAGTTCATCATCCACCCTCGCTCTGGAGAAATCACCGTCCGCACGGCACTGGACAGAGAAGAGGTCAGAGTTCACTTATCTGACAGTAGAAACAGAGGATGTCGGAGTAAACACGTGTCTAAAAGTGTATGTGATTGTGTCCAGATCCCTCATTACTCCCTGACGGTCCAGGCAGCAGATGAAGGAGATCCTCCTCTGTCGTCGGCCATCCTCGTCACTGTCACCATCACCGACGTCAACGACAACCCGCCTCTTTTCTCCCAGATCAACCACAGTCTGACACTGCAGGTACAATCGCGCTCACAGCAGCTCCTGGTTCTGGTTCAGTCTGATTCTCGTAGTTTTAGATCACTCCTTTCAATTGAGTTTTTCAGGTTTTGTGAAGCCTTGATTTACAGAAGCTAAAAAGGTCAGATGGAAGAAAATATGATTTACAAAACCATGGTTTATTAAAGGTCTATCTTGTGCAAAAACATTATGTTCAGCTTGCAGACGGAGATGAAGTGGCAGAATTGAAATCACGATACTGATGAGTTTAATGTGAACTTATGAGATAAACAAAGTGTGATACGGAGGTGATACAGTCACACAGAGCTTCATCTCCACAGAGAAGCAGCTTTTATTGTCTTTCAACTCCCAATGCTTCCTCCCTGTGTTTGTGCTTCAAGCAGCAAATGACAAAGAAAAAGTGTCACAAAAGAGACGAATAAGCAGTGCCAACACTTAACACAGAAGAGACCGTGATGCAGTTTAATTGAGCGAACAGGGTGATGAGTTGGCAGTTGTCCGTTCAAACGTCCTGATGAGTTTCAGCTGTGAAGGACAAATGTATGGCCCTCAGAAGAGATGCCCTTTATGGCCTAAGCTATTAATTTTTCAGGAAGTGATTTGAACCCTGTATGAGAGTGAAGGCTGGTCCCGGAGTCTCTCCACTGCAGTTGGTTGATTTGATGCTCAAACCGCATCAGCTGCCTGGAGCTTTCACACAGAACAGCACAAGAAAACACTCATCACAAACAAAAAGTCAAAGAGCCATACATGAAAACCAAAAAGCCAGCTCTGGAAGAGAATGAGCAGCTTATCAACCTCTGCAGATGAAACCCTCTGGAGCCCAGGAGGCGGAGGTGGTGACCATCTGTGAAACATGACGACTCAGTGGAAAAGTCTGAACAGAGACATGTTGTTCTCATAATCACATACAAAAACAACCTCATGTGGCCGCAGTTTGTTTTATTTGCATGAAAGAAAATAGATGATGTTCCTTATAAACATCCATCAGGCTTGACAAACCCTCCCCAAACCAGTTCAGTCTCTCAGAATCCACCTTCAGACTGAACTCGACCGAAACTACGGCTACAGACACAGTCACTGAAGGATCTGCTGCTCCTTTGTGCAGGACGTCGGTGGTTTGGATGTAGATGCACTAGATCCAGGACAGTCTGCATCCAGACTCTATATGTGTTTATGTGGGTCCTGTAGAAAACCTGGATACACCGGGACCCGGATAGGATGGATTACTGAGAATCACAGACACATGTGTTTAGTTTTAGGACAGAAAAACTGTAAAAATGGTGGTGTGGTTTGAATATGAATAAATCCTGTGTGAGGAGGTTTTTATAAAATGCTTTTTCAGTTTGGTTTTTACAACATGCATCACGGAGGAGAAGGGTAAAATCTAGAGAAAAACCTCACAATTCACAAGATGAAAGCTGTAAATTTACACAAATAAATTCACACATTCATGAGAAAGACAAACTCACATTATAAAGTCATAGATTTGCAAGATAAAACTCTTAAAGTGTAAAAACTCTTAAATGTCACATATGACATCAAGTCATACATTTAAAAAAACACTTGTAAAAGCCCTTGTTAATATCATGTTTTCCTCTGTTTCTGAAATATATAATTTCCTGTTTTTAACCATTTAATTTATACAAAAGCAACAGAACATAATCTAATCTGAAAATGACATGTTCATCCTTATTGTCAGATGTGGATTTATTGACATTTTTACTCCTTTGTTGCTTTTGTCCACATTTGAGGACAGTTAAATTATAGCAGATTTGGTTTTGAATAAGAAAATCAGTCAAAGCTCTCAATCGTTTCACCTCTTCGTTGACTGTTGTCAGTTTTAAACCTGCAGCTGATGTGAGTCACGTTTACGTAACATTTTAATACTTTGAAATGACGTTAATTAACAGTATTAAATTCCTTTGTTGAGATAAACATAATGTGTTTGATGTTAGGTCTTTAATCCAATGTATTTGCTGTTTGATTTTCTTACATATGAGTGTAATTTCTGAGAGATGGGGTTTTCTTTGATGACCTGCTCCACTAACGAAGCTGTAATGAAGACAAACAAATGACTGCAGGTAATTCCAGACCGATCCATCTCCTAGTGTTTCTAAAACATGCTGACGTTGTGACGACGGCACCCGGAGCTCATTAAAACCCAGTTCAATACACAGACTGGAAAGAAGAGAAAACCTTGTCTCTGAACTTTACGCAGATCAAAGCACAAACATCAGCCGTCGTTCTGGACATTTTTTAACCTCAGCATCTAATTACAGGCTGTTTGAACAGGCAGTTAATCTGACTTATGCTGAAATGAAAATAATAAAATTCAAGAAGAACCGAGACTGAACTGATGTGGATTTGACTGAATGTTGTGAAAGACAGCAACATGAACAAAATCAATAAAATGAGGAAAATGATCAAAACATCAAGCAAACATGAACAAAGTATATGACAAAATGAACAAATGATTCACTGAACTGTGACGTGAGCATCAAACCCGGGACCACATGGAGATGGAAGCTCCTGAACCAGGACACGACACAACCTCAGTTTAGAGTTTGAGTCGGACTCATTACACACCTTCATTTGACTGTTTGTCAAAGTCTTTACTACCAGAACATCTGCTACTGCATTTTATGGTGCATTTAAATCTGAGTATTTCACTGGAGCAGATGGACACGTGATTAACGTGTTCAGAGAGACACAGTGATACATCATGTTACATCTGTGTCGATGCTAAAGTCAGTTTGACTTTACTGTTGAAAAGCAGAGAAAACTGTTTTAAATGTAAATCTGTCACGTTTGTGTTGAAGGTGACGTTTAAAATAGAAAATATGTTGAGTTTAGTTTAATCAGAGTCATCGCAGGTTCATGAAGAAAATTATCTTTAAAAATTATTTTTGATGTTACAATGAAACATCACCAAACTTAAATATAAAATATATATTTTAATAACATATATAATGGTGTTTTAGAGCCACTTTAGTTAAAAAATAAATACGTTTGAGCAGGAAGAGGAGGTGAGATTTAGAAGAAAAAAAACACAACATTTTCAAGAATAAAGTGGTAAATTTATGAGAAAAAAAATGTAATATTTTCTGAGATTATAAAGTCAGAATTCTGTGAGAAAAATGTAGAATGAATCCAGATCATGTCCTGTAATAAAATAAGAGGTGAAAAGTGATCCAAGTCCATCCTATAAAAGTATGTTTTCGACCTGCTTTCTTCATACCCTATGGACTCGAGTCCCCTTTGGTTTCAGCTCTGATCGTCTGCCTGGAGACCTCCAAGTCTGGACCAGGATGGGAAGGACTGAGGGGTCAGATTTAGCCTGAAAAGAAACTGTAAAATATGAAAATAAACTATAAAATATAAAAACGATCCATAAAACCTACTGTGACAGACTGAGAGGAGCCTTAAGATAAACTATAAAATATAGAAATAATCTGTAAAATATTAAACTAATCTGTAAAATATCAAAATAATATGTACAGTTGAAATCTACTGTAAGACTGGGAGCCAGAGTAAAGAGACTGAAACAGGAGTCATGTGATCAGTCACATGATCAGGTCTCTGTTGGATTGGACAGTAGAGTTTAGATTCAGTTTGTTAATCTGATCTGTGAATAATGTTCCTGAATGAATGTCAGGTTTATCTGATCCTGAATCTGCTCTGACTCTGTTGTGTGTCTGTCATTGTGTGTCTGTTGTGAGTCTGTAGAGGATGAACCTGGTCTTGCTAAGCTGTACTTCTTGCCTCAGACTCATTTTCATTCCTCTCACTCTGAGGCGTTGTGGTCTGAACAGGTGTGTGTTTTGTGATGCTTCTCCAATTGAATTTTGAAAAACCACGATGGACGTGTGTCGTGTTTTAGTCCATTAAATCCAAACTGTTCTTTATCTTTAACTCCGGCTACGGGCGTTTAGATTGATCACCTATTTTCAAAGAACTGGTTTCTATTCATTTAGTTCAACTGGTGAAAATCAACATGCAGAGCCTTCAGTTTGTTAGGGGAAGGAAATCCATCAATGTAATACAGTTCAAAGTTTGTCAAAGTCACTGTATTGATGCTGCAGCTGCATAAGAGCTTGGGGGGGAGGGGGGTTAGGGTTAGGTGAAGGGTTAGTGAAACCAGGTTGAAAACATAGTCGGTCTCAGAAAGTTCAGAATGTGAGAGGAAACTAAACTCTTGGCTCTGTTTTCAGTCAGAGCTGTAGATGACGTCTGGTTTCTGCCAAGTGAAGATCTGACCTCAACAGCTGCCATAGAATAATGACGTGTAGATGGACAACCCTCATTCTGACCCTTAACAAATATACAAATATACACAGACGACTTCCTGCCAAATGGACCAAAAACACAAAGCCTTTCACTCAGAAACACCTTTATCTTCAATGTGACTTAACTATTAACTGAACAATTCATCACTTTAACTGATTTCTGTAATAAACTCAAGACAAAATGTGATTCAATATTAGAACATCTGCACCACTGGTAGGAAATGTCTGGAGAAGCACATTCACAGTCAGTATATTACAACAAATCAACAGGTTGTGTTTAGTAAAGTCTCCAGAGGAAGAACTGATCTCAAACTGACAAAACAAGAAGGAAATGATGTAAAAGACGTAATGAGATGAAAACACACATATTGTCTCTGATTTCTTGATTTACTGCTTGTTTGGTTCTTTTTCTTCATTTTATTTTAATGTTGTAAAGCCAGGGTATAATGTGACATCTTATTCAGTAAGATGAAAACAGTGTAAAAGTCACTTATTTGTGGTTTTAAACTCTTCTTAATGTTCAGAACATTTCACAAATCTAGAGGTTGAACATTCAAAACTATTATGATTAAATGTTTGTTCGTCATAGTATTCAGGAGTAAAATTAAGTAAAAAAAACTACACACTGAAACACATTGTGTTTTATCTACCAATGTAAACAAAATAAACATTAAAGACAAATACAAATCTACTCATAGCTGTGATAATGATCGTGTTATTCTCTAGTGTCCAAACACATGTTGTTGTGCATGTTGTTATTTTTCTTCCATCTTCAGTCGGTTTCTTGCTGATCAGTGTAGACATATCTAACAGATTGGTGATGTAAATTCTAGTCTTATTAACCCTGCACCAGGCTGGTCTTTCACTGTGTGTCTGAAGCTGAAATGTTGTCACCGTCTTGTGCAGGAGGGCGAGTCTGTCGGCACCGGTGTCCTCCAGCTCGTGGTGTCGGACAAGGACACGCCCACAAACGGACCCCCGTTTTCCTTCCACATCGTCAGTGGTAATGAGGACCAGCGTTTCCACGTGGACCAGGGTGGCCTCTTATCACTGTCAGCTCCGCTCAGGAAGAAGCTCAAAGTCCACCATCAGCTCAAGATACAGGTAACGATGCTCACACACTAATGTAGGTCTGGGTGATCTGGTCTGAGGATCATCTCACCATTTATCAAATGAACCACTTCTCCTCTAGTTTCCTCTGGTTTCTGGAGCTTTAGGCTCTGCTTTGTCTGCCTACAAACTGCTTTTTAACATAATAATTTTACATAAAATAACTGATTTTACTGCAACTTTCTGACAATAGATGAAGTAAACACTCATGTTCCTCCACATGTTCCTGACTGTTCATCTGTGACGTTGCTGTGTTTCATGAATTACACAGACAGAAGCAGCATAATTTGTCCGAGAGGAGTTTTATAATGAATCTAAATGTTTTGCACTTTAACAAAAACTCGTCAATCACACCTGTCAATCAAAGGCCGACACGGCAGACATCAAAGCTTCTATAAGACCTGAGACCTGATGAACCATGGACCACAACACTTATTAGAGGGTCCACATGAAACCAATGAGACCACAATGACTCCTTAGTGTTTATAGAGACAAGTTCAATGGAAGTCTATGGATCCAGTGCTTTATGGAGCACCATCTAGTGGCCGTCAGCGGTATTACACTGGAACAAACTAAACAGCTGGTTTCACTTTGGAGACCAGGTCCTGAACCCTCAAGACAAAATCACATAAAAAAGACTGAATTAAAGTCATAGACTAACAACATTAATGTTACAAACAACCTGTAATAAAGTACAGTCATTGCAGTTGAAAATGAATGTTATCGGAGGAGGAAAGCTATTATTTATGTATTGGATCAGATCGGTCTCTGTTTAAGACCTTTACTTCCACCTCTACCTGCTGATCCTTGGTTTGTCAGTTTCTCTCCTGTTTTCATTTTCATATGTGTCAAACCTCATCTGGAATCTCATGACTATAAAGTGAAACTGTGACAATATCCCAGACTGGATGGCGTTAAAACGCTGACGTGCTCGTCCCTCTCGGCCTCAGCTGCTGTGTTGCTGACGCTGCTGTCGGGGGACGTGGACTCACACTGAAACAATACAGACCGAGGTAACAGAGTGGCTTCAGTCACAGAGTGCAGAGGCTGAGTGAGCAGCCTTCGAGTCCTGAGGGGCTTCAGGCTCCGAATCAGCCACAAAGTGACTCATTTCACCTCAAAGTCCTGATGAAGGACTTTCCATTTGGATACTTTCAGCTTCTCTGTCATCGTCAGAGTTATGGTTAAGTTCACGTGTGTGTTGTCCTTCAGGGACTTGTAAAACCAGCGAAAACACATGACGTCCACTGCTTTACATCTAAAGCCGTTTAAGTAATAATGGCTCCAAAGATTAGAAATGACAGTTTAATAAGAAGAGTCTGGATAAAGATGATATGTTTTCCAGGTTATTCTCAGCTTCGTCTCCGTGTTTATGAAGAGAGAAGCAGCTGAATATGTAAATGATTTGTTTGGCAGCTGCTAATGTTTGTTGGATTGGAAAGTGCTGATAGAAAATATTTTGGCCTGAATCGCTGTGTTTTTCATTTGGACCGTTCCCCTGCCAGAAACTGTTTTCAGCCTCACTTTTCCTCCTGTTTAATAAATACATTTAAATTCCTCATATGCACTGTTTTCAGTGTCACGGGACACAAACTGTTCAAGAAGAAAAGAAATAATCAGAGTCAAAGTGCTCATTTCAGCAACAGCAGTAATTAGACTGAAAAACTGAAAGTAATTATGGTTTAATGACAGTTAATGAATCATATGTTTGTTCAGATGGAGGTGAGGATGTGTTCAAATGACCTTTTTTAATTTATTTATACTCATATAATAATAGATGTTAAGTTTAGTGTCTGATGGAAGCTTCATGTCTCCACATTTCGCAAGATGAAACCTGTAAAAGATGACATTTTAATTTATGTTTATGTTATTATTTATTTATTTATGTTATTGTTTTCTATGTTATATCAATATTCAGATCCAGAATTAATACATTATTTAATGAATAATGTAAAACAAATACTGTAACATATAAAGAAGAATTAACTGACTACATATACATTTCACTCATCACCTTTAAACATCATTAAAAAGGTGTTGAAACATAAACTGCTCAATATTATGCATTACTTTTGGGTTTAAAAGATGCAGGTTCTTTTTTAATCTAATCATTATCATCTGCTCTTCATCTTCATTGAACTGGTGTATGAAAGTAGTTCTACACAGTGCAGAGTTTTGCAGCTCAGTTTCAGTTCAGGGTCCAGGTTTTGGTGCTGACTCTGTGAATGACGTCACACATGTTGTGTTTGTTCAGGTCACGGACAGCGGCCTCCCACCGCTCTCCTCCATCTGTGTCGTCAACATCAACGTCACGGAGCAGAGTAAGTATCCGCCCTCCGTGGTCCCGCTCGAGGTCTTCATCACCACCGCCGGGGGGCTGTTTGCAAACCGGGTCATCGGTAAACTCCACGCCTCAGACCAGGACCTGCAGGACGTCCTGATCTACAAGCTGATGTCCGAAAACCCGGACCGGGGCAGGTTCTCCATCGACCTGCTGGACGGAAAGATCTGGGCTGGCGAAAACCTTGAGGAGGGCTCGTACTCGCTGAATATCAGTGTGACGGACGGGAAGTTCAGTGTCTGGACCGGGGTCAAAGTCCACGTGTGGGCTGCGGATCAGAGGGCACTGGACTCGGGCCTGACGCTGCAGCTGGTCGGGTTGTCACCGGAGGAGTTCCTCGGGGACCACTGGAGGGGCCTACAGCGGAGCCTGAGCCAGGCCCTGGACTTACACAGACAGGAGCTGCACCTCGCCAGCCTGCAGCAGCTCCCCGGGGCCCAGGTCCTGGAGGCCCTGCTGGTCTGGAGGCTTCAGAGCCACCTGGTCCAGTCTCTACCAATCAGCAGGGTCGCAGGTAATACAAACATGACGTAAGGTTTATTTGGAGAGTCGGGCTGAAAATGGTCAAACAGTTTATTAAACCAAGAAACTGCAATAAAACAGTAGAGATTAATAGTATAGTATACAAGGCTTTCAGTGTATTTGTGTGTAAATTTGTAGTTGGCCAGTAGATACCATCAGAAAAAATAAAGATGCATGAAGTCATCGCATTCTGTATTTGTTGTGCGTCATTACTATGGGAAATTTATTCACCTGAATTTTTGACATTTCGTTTTTTAGCAGATTTGCAACAGCTTTAATTAGTTACAGACATTGCAATGAAAAAAAGGAAAGGACAAGTTTAAAGTTTAACAAACTAGTTCAAAACCTTAGTGAATGTTAGTTGATGTGATTTTCAGATCATTACTGTGACGACTTTAAAACATGACATTTAAAGGTTCTCGGTGTAAGATTTGCACATTCTCAGAACCAGAAACAGAAATAATAACAAACAGACAAATAATAAACAAGTACGATGGAAGTAGTAAATAACAAATACTTGGAAATAAGCAGAATACAAAGATTTACAGTCGAGAATATTGGAGGAATTTTGTCAAACATTAATGTGGACATGAAGAAGTGATGTAACTTTGACATGAGACGTGTCCCTGTTGGATCATTGAACTCTGTGATGCAGGTATTATGGCGGACCTGGAGGACTCTCTGGGTCTCAGTATCCTCAGGGTGAGCCACAACGGCTGTCTGGGTTCCGGATGTCCACCGCGAGGCTGCAGGAACGCCGTCCGACTGACAGGAGACACGAGTCATTTCACCACAGCCAGAGCTGGTTACATCACCCCGAGACACAGCTGGGAGAGCGTCTGTCCCTGTAACGGTATGGAGTGTCTGTCTGTCTGTCTGTCCATCCCTCTCTCTGTGTCTCCATCCATTCATCTACCCCTGTGTGTCTCCATCTGTCTCTCTGTCCGTCCCTACGTACATGCAATATCAACACGAAAATAAAACAGTGTAACAGATGATAAATGATAGATTTCTCTGAATTTAAACATCTTTGGAAAAGTTTGCTTTAATGTAAATACACAATAACATCAATAAAATATCAAACACAGGCCTAGTCTTTTAAGATATTTTAATGTGGATACCACTGTCTGCCACCAAAGTCTTTTAAACAGGTAGTTGGCGTTGTGAAAGAGTCTAGTTTATCTTTACCATGTTCTTTTAAACCTAAAGCTAACTATGTTAACTATGTTAGAGCCTGTTCTGTCTCGAAGACGCTGCAGGATGAGCATCAGCCTTGTTTATGCTGGTTTCCCTTCAGTTCTGCGGGACTTTCCAAACCTGACAAACCTTCATCTGGGTCAGATTAAATCCTCACGATTTGTACTTTCAGGAATTTCAATAAAGAGATTAAAGGACCTTCTTTGTCTTGTTCCCTGTGAGACTTCATCTCACATAAATCTCTCTGAAAACATTTGATGTGACCGTGCCATCATTTGATCCCAGTCGACAGAACATGTGAACGTCTGAGTGGCAGCACCTCGTCGCCTTCAGACATTTGTATTTTCATTCCTGTGAGGATTACGGCTGCAGCAACGTAACAAAACTCAGGATTTAAACCCATTATCAGCTTGTTTGGGGTCGTCTTCTCTCTGGAACATCCTCTAAGGAGTTTATCAACTTATATTTTGACTACGTTGGACGACTGTTTGGTCTTAAAAGACATTTGGTGATAAGGAAGTGTCATCAGATTTAAGGACAAAATAAACCCAACATGCATAAGTAAACAGCAGATGTATAATGATGTTAGAGACCAGGAACCCTGTGGACAGGACACTGTGTCAGGATGGAGTCTGCAACAAGGTTTTTATCACTAACAAAAACCTGACCTAAACTAAAACCTTAAATGACTAGCCGATCCAGAGACATTTTAATTCATCCAACCAAACATCTGATAACTGGAACTAACAGGACATTTGACATAGATTTCTAGAAGCATTATTAAATATGCAGCCACTTTAGGTATTTCAGATGTAACATACAGTATCTCATCAGTAACTGCTGCCTTATGTTCTTTTTGAAAACATTGTTGTAGTATTTTCAGTGTCATTCCACACCTGAGGGCCTCTATGAACCACATTTAAAGTTTACAGTTTTTACCCTTTATAAGATGCTTTTTTCTAGTCCTATATACGTATGTGTGAAGTAACTCAGACTCTCATTAGTGATGTCTTTTAAACAACCCAAATTAAGTCTAGTTATTTATTCACAGTCTGTGTTTTACTCAAATCAGTGTCATTTGAACTGTTTTTTAGAAGCTGCAGTGGGTTTTTAATGGACGACAGTTTGACGTGCAAATGGGAAAAGAAAACACTTATTGAATTACTGACCTTTTTAAAATCAGGTTTTCATATGAACACATCACACTGTGTTTTTAATTTGTATGATTTTATTTTTCTGTGAATGATCCCATGGTGTGGATTAATTAGTGTCTGTTGACCGGTTTCCTCCCAGTTCGACCACAGTTTGAACCGACAGCGGCATCAGCCGCTCGTTGTCCCATCACACGTCCAGTCTTGCTTTGTTAGATTCTGCGTTCGCGGATCAGTGTGGACCACAAGGTCACCATCACACCCTACAGACTTCAAACGTGTTTTTACCAAAACAGGGGAAGTTGTTTTCTGAGTTTGAGAAGCCACTGGAATCAAACCTCCACACAGGTGTCATTAAAATTTCATCTGAACGCAGACACTAATGTGTTTTGAAACCATCACTGATGTGTCCGTTCATGAGTTTCTCATTCTTCATTCACTCCTTCTCCTCTCTTCGAGCTGTGAAACTTCTGCCAAATGCCTGTTTTTTTCCTTGGCTTGTGGCAGTTTTGTTTTTCAGCTTTTGGCCTTTTTTCATTTAAAAAGATCAAACAAATTTGGTTAAAGTTGCGTCTTGTCCGTCAGATGAGAGAGTTTCACTGTGTTTCATCTTCACACTCTGCTTCTGCTGCAAAGTGAAGGTAGAAAAGCTGCCTTGAGGATTGATGATTAGTTTTCTTGTTTTTCTCAAAGCTTCGCGCCCTTGAGGTTGCATTGAAAAAGGTTAATGTGGTTGAAAGTATTCTGAAGGAATGTGGTTCCTTCTAAGACTTGTTTAACAAGAATAAACTAACATAAACTTTATTTAAAAGAAGATTAAAAACTGAACCAGGAGAGTTTTAAAGCATGTTGAAGAGATGATCTGGGATTCATCCAACACACTGTATGAAGATGAAGAACTTCTCATCTCTTTTATTTGTTTTAAACCAGTGAGTGATTATCAAAATGTCAGGCGAGCCTTTTTTCATCTGTGCACACAAGGGTTTGAAAAATATGAACACAGAACTAAACATCTGCAGTTTGTACAAGAAAACCGAACACTTCTGTGAAAACCTCATCATAAATAATAAACTAGTTACATACAGTGTATTTGTCTGATTACTGGGAAACATCAATATTATCAAGTAACTGTCAAGTGACTTAAAGATTTAAAAGACGAGGACGTTCCTGACATAGAACAGAATATGTATTGTTATGGTTATTTACTACCATGTGAAAAATACAGCAATAACTTCAGTAGTTTTGGGTTAAATAGTTGTATTTTATCAGATGCAAAACAGTGATCCTGCTCTAACACATCAGTCGATCATTTAACATCGACAGCCAGACATTGTCATCTGAGAATAAAGATGCTATGACAGTTTTTGTCATGGACATTTTTCTGCAATTTTTAATGATTTTTAATGAATTTTTAATCATTACTTTAATGACCGTTTTATTCTTGTTTGTGTTCATCTCCTCTGGCTCAGTGTCGGTGTGTTTTTGTTCGTGTCTTTCAGAGTCAGCTGTGCGGTTTGACGGTAAATCCTACCTGAAGTACCTCCACGGGTTTGATGAGGACAACCAGGACTTCAAACTGTCCCTGAGGTTCAGGACTTTCCAGGAGCAAGGAGTCCTTATGTTGACCAACGGCACCTCGGACTGGGGACGTTTACAGGTATCTTCATTTACAAAAACACTAAGTAGCCTAACTAAAAACTAGTCTTTGAGGGATGTATCTGCTGGAATAAGGCCAGGATGACATCATTTTGTTTCCGGAGCACAACTCAAAAACCCCTCCATATTTTTTCACTAAAGTTGTGATAATTAATCGCATGTTTTAAGAAATGAAAACTCTCACGTTCCAGTCAGATACTGTATCACAGCTGTTTCATCTTCAAGCCTTGTATTTGGTGACCGTCATATCTGCATACAGTTGTACATTTTATCTCCTTCAGCTCAGGGCTGTGGAGGATGTGGAGCTGATGGTGAAGAATAAAAACTCAAATCAGATTAAATCTCACTATTTGAATGAATTTCCAGCTCATTACAAAGTGCAGATGGAGTATATCTGCGTTCTCCTGTGAGATGGCTGTACTTTATGTCGTAGCGCTGCCGCTCAGATTAAATTTGTTAGTAATTTTCACATGTTGTTGGTGTAATGTTGTTGTTCCTGATTTAATGTGCACTGATTCTCACTGGGGGAAGCAGACGAGTGAAGGTTTTTAATCCTGAATGTTTACAGCTCACATTTACTGATACTAGACTGTTATACTTTTCATCTGAAGTGTCTGTATTTCATTTTACTCTTTAGTCCAGTTCACCAGGTGTTAACACGACGATCTGATCACAAATCAGATCTCCACACGTCACCGGTTCTGGTCTGGTTCAGGTCTGGTTGTGGTTCTGAAATAGGGGTCAAAATTCTCTGGGTTGTTTGTCTAGTTCTTTAAATTAATCTCTCATCTTGGACGTCGCTGGGCAGAGACAGAGAACTTGTTTTGTTGAATATGTGAACATGAGGAAGCATTGTGGTTTTAAAATGACAAAAGAAAACACCACATAAAAAGACGCGTTTGTCTAAACTTGTCATGTTCAGTGTGTAGTTGATTCAGAGGTTGTTGTTAGAGGACTTAAACAGTAACACACAGTTAGAGGAAGGAGAAGAACAAACATCCTGACTCTGTGAGACTGAAGTATTCTCCTTTATTACATCAGAAACATCCTGTGAACCTGACACTAAGTACATGTCACATGTGTCTCCACCAGGAATTCCATTATAAGACTCAGGACAGACCAATGTTGATAGAATCCAGACTAAGTCAACTGTCTTCTCCCAGATCTAATGGTTGCACTTGGTCCACATATGACTCTTTGTTGTTCTTGGATGTTGTTTAGTTTTTATCTAGACTAGCTTTGTTGCAGCCATGGTTCAAATCTATGATTTAGGCAACAATTTAAAATTTTCTCCATGCAGGTAAAAATGCTGGAACAGACAACACTAACACCACTGAAAACCTGTGTGGATGGATGGAAATCATTATTGATTGTCTTACTCATTCCTGATGGTGTAAGTGTATTAAAGTGTATTGAAATGATCCTTTTACAGACATTGTACAGTGAAGCCACACTCTGGACTCTTCCTTCTCAAACATCAAACATGTCGTAGTTTTTATCCAGCGGGAGACTTCCTGTGCCAAAAGAAATCAGAGATTTCCAGACTGGTTCTGGTCTCTGTCGTGTTCCAGGAAAACCACGTCAGCCGAGACGTTCAACACACTTTTTTACGTGGTTTGGCACCATCACCTGTCGACACCTGAAACCTGACAAATAGAACCGACATGACTCTATTTGAATGTGTTTTAATGTGTCACAGCTGACATTTGAGACAGCGTGACCTTCTTCACAGTGAAATACCAGCTGTACCTGGGCCTTGTCACGTTCTCTGACAACAAGAGCTGATGTGAGAGTTTGTGGTTGAGGCCGTTCAGTTTTCATTTCAAATAAAAACCAACATGCTGCTGGTTTTCTGCAGCCGCATTATGCACATGAGCCGCTTCTTGCCTTTATCTCCATGTGCCACACTGTCTGTGTGTTTTTATGCTGTTAAATGCCTGATTGAATATCAGAGGCGGCGTTAAACTCCCGCACACATTTAAAGTGAACATAGCAGACGGGATTATGAAGGTTCGCTTTATTATTCCCTGCTTTTCCAGCGTAATCAGCTCATCAGTGCCCTTTTAACTCAAACTGTGACGACCGTCAGCTCCAAATGCAACACGTGAGGAGCATGTTGCCCTTCTCCCTCCAACACATGCCGAGAGGAGCAGTGAGACTCCTGCAGAAACACTCTCCGTCTTCTAAATGTATTGACAGAAGATTGAAGACGGATCTCACCGTCCTCTGTCATATTAAACACAGACGCTGAGGGAATAATGAAGTGCTGTATTATTTGAGAGACATGAATAATTCTCTAAGCAGATACAAAAGAAGGGCTGGATGTGGACTGGAAATGCCACGTGACGCCTCCCCTTGTGGGCTTTTCTCATTGGCATGACATCCGTGTGCACTCGGGCAGAATATTCAATTAATTTGATTCTTGGAAAACTTCAAAAGCTGCATTCAGCTTTTTCTCAAGGTTCTTCCTCCTGGGTTTTGGATCTCAACTCGCGCCTGCTAAGGACAGCCTCATCTTGCTTCATTGTGAGGAGAAGTATCTTCAAAAGGAATCGGTAAACGTGGTCATCGGAGAAGTCCCTCGCCTGGTTTTTGTAAAGACTTCAGAGAAACTTCTTGGAGATAAAAGCCTACTTCGTCCCCTCAGGACGTCGACTGCCATGAATCTTAGTGGCTTCTTATAAATCTCATCAGGATTCTCCATCAACACTCACACGTCACATTTCAACTCAGACCTATTTATATCTTTACTCCGAGTCGTCACCTTTGAAATGCAAATAGATGTCACTTAAACTGAACTCTGCTGTGATGAAGCCCTGCAGAAAATGAAGAGAGATGCCTCAGACCAAAGACCTGGACTCTAACTGGTCTGGAATCAGTGCTCAGTACATTAAGCTGATTGACTTTCACCTCAGGATTATTTTACCAGAAGTGAGTTCAGCATTTAGCATTCAACAGCCTTTGTCACAAGGTAGAAATATTACTGACGTTAAAACCAGGTTCATAGATTATTTCATATAAAACTTTAAATACGTCCTCAACTTCACCACAGGCCTCATGCAGGAAGTGATTTATAGACCAACTTCCCCTTGTTTTTGTTCATATCCATGACTTGTGCTTAAGACAAGGTAAGAACATTGGATGACAAGTCGAGATAAAACATTTCAACGGATCATCAACCGATATCGAGAAACACCAAAATAAATGTCAAACCACTATTTCTTTCCCGTTTAAAGTTGTTCCATCTAAATACACCTTTGGCTTTGAACTAAATAGAAAGTTTAAGACTTGTTCCATGTTTTTCTCTCCGTGTCTTTTTGTTTGTTCATGTGTTTCTGATCCAGAACCGCGGCTGCTCTTGTCTGTCCCCGTCTGGACTCCGTTTTTCCCAAACAACATGTAAATCTATGCATAGCTTTAATCTCACTATTTACTCTGTGCATATGAACACGTCTCCTGTGAATGAAGTTAGTCTCACGTTGTCTTGTTTTATTATGTACGATCACGCAGCGCCGGCTGTACCTGTGCTCATGTGTGTAACCGGAGCACACGACTACCACCTGTTGTTGTGTGTTGAGCTCCACGTCTTATGTGATCCCGATGCTGATCCTGATCGCTTTGGGTCCCAGTGGAGTTCGTCTTGACACGGTGGCATCGGCTGTGCTGATACTGTAAAAACCTTGGTGCATCTTTCCTCCAATATCCTCCATAAATCACAGCACAAGTCACACCAAGTCATGTAGAATAGATAAAAGGATGAGCAGATGTCTCAGACGTCTGCAGCTTTTCCCTTGTTCTGCTGCCAGAGCCTCAGCATCTTCACACCATGAGAGCAGCCTCGTGCTGATATAGGTCGGTTCCTCCAAACTAGACCTGACGATACAAACAAAATGATAAAACATGACATCAGTCAACGTTGATAAATGTCAAATCATTAAATGCTGAGTAAAAGGTGAAGAAACCAGATGGTTGTTTGTGGTTTTAAATTATTAATTTAAAACAACGTAAAAGACATAACAAGTTGTACCACGACAAAAACTTACCTGTAGCCTTGTGTCTCAGGATTTAGTGCTTATTTATTTCATTCATTTTGATTGAATGATGTAAAAAAAAAAAAAAAAACCCAACAAGACAAAAATGATATGAAACAAGATGAAAATAACGTAAAAGACAAAACAGCATAAAATACACAATGCGACATAAAGGCCGCAACAAGACAAAATCACAGTAAACAATGGTTTAGTGCTATTGTTTTTCATTTTCTTGACTTTGATTTAATCGACTTTAAATCAAAATAAACAATCTCATCTTATTCAACAGGATGAAAATGAAGTAACAGAGGTTTTAAACTCTTGTTTTCTGGTCATGACAAACACTTCAGATCATTTCTATTATCATGACAAAATGTTTGATCAACATCAGAATATACAGGAATTACATTAAATAAAAATACATCGAAACATGTTAAAAAATAAATAAATAAAATAAATTCTTTGGTGAATTTATACCGTGATAATTATCTTTATAATTTCATCTTTATCGCTGAGCTCTGCTTCCAAACTTCAAACCTTGAATCAGCAGAAGCCTGTAGTTGGACAGAGACCGAACCAGTCTGAAGGAAAACGTTTTACGTCACGTTTTACTCTGCACTTCTGTCAAATGTGGAAAATTCAAAACCCACGAAGGAAAAGAGGGAAAAGCTCATTGTCCTGCAAGCAATTAGGAAAGTGTGAGTGGAGCAGATCTTCTGAATAATTCATCACAGCTGATGCTCGGCAGTTTACAAGATACACATTGCATCTGTTTTAGAAATAGGCGAGATATGAAGAGGCCTCTGTTACATAAAGAAAACATGAAGAGATAAAAGGTGCAGAAAAAGCTGAGGCTTGTTAGTTTGTAGGAAACGCTGAAACAGCAGAGCCGTAAGAGGCTGATGTTGATGAATTTGAATAAAGAGCAACTCAGAGGAAACAACAGCAACACGAGAGGAAGATGCAGAAACACAGGAGACCAAACAAACACTGCAGTGTCTGGCAGCATTCAGCCTTCACTTGATACAAACTAACGCCTGAAGAAGATACGCATCCAGGTCCTGGTCCTGTCTTCTGTAAGCGCATGTCTAAAGAGGCTGCACAGGTTTACAGAGTTCTCCAGGTCGTTTTATTATAACAAAGCCTGATAAATATGGATGAAACAATGTTTACAGATGGAGACGTTAAGAAGGTTTAGTTCATAGAAAAAACAACTGCAAGATTACAACTAAAACCCTTTAAAAACAAATATTTTTTACAGACAAAGCATTAACAGGAAAATCTGAAGGAAATGCATCAAGAGAAATTACACAACGATGGAGCCCAACAAATGCAAGACACAGATGATGACGTTAAAGACAAGAGGTGGTAGAGAAAACCCTGGATCGATAGCGGGGAGGAGGGACAACATGAAGGACTTTTTCCACATCGGGTTGTGAAAACATGTCAAACAAATGTGAAAACAGGATTTTAATGATGGGTCTTAACTGGATGAAATAGGACTGGGCAACATTTATGATGGTTTATGAAGGCTTGAAAAACATCCTGTATTTACATGGGTTTTCTCTCTGTCACTATTCACCCTTGATTTTAGGTTGTGTTTTTATTTGAGAATGTGATCTATATCTGGACTTTATGATGCCTCTAAACCTGCCTTTCCCAAACGGGTCAGAGAGGAGTTTCTATTGGGACGCTGATTGTCAGAATAACATACATAATGATAATAAGATGTAAATTCCTTTTCTTAATTAAAATAGAATGAGAATAAAAGAGGACAGACCTCGCTCATAAAAGATGTAATGAAAACGACGTAAAAAAAAAAAAACAAGACAAAAGAGGTGAAAAGGAGACGTTCCGACACAGTATTTTTGCAGGTGAAAAGTCAGCCAGTCTTGGTTGTTTGTGAACCTTGGTTGTTGCTTCTTGTGTCTCAGTCGGTGTCGTCGTGTCGTTGCCAGTGTTAGAAGCCGTTGTTGACATTGTCTTCTGATACCTTCAGTCATGATGCATTTTTGTAAATTCAGGTCCTTAGGAGACATTTTTGGGGTCTTTGGTTTTGGAACCACTGCTCTGAGACATTTATACCAGTATTTTGTGGCTGAAGTTACTGCACCTGATAAAAGTACATAGAAATAAGTGAAAACCTGCAATAATGAACCAGATCTACATTACCATCACCCTACCATCACATAGTGTTGAGTTTGTCGTTGTGTTTCTCTCCTCAGCTGACCAATGGAGAGCTGCACTTCCGGTTCAGCTGTGGAAACTTGTCTCCTGGTTCCGTCCTGATCCGCTCTGACTCTCTGTCTGACGGTCGCTGGCACCGGGTCCTGCTGGAGGTCAACTCCTCCGCCCTGAGGCTGACTCTGGATCAGCAGCGCCCGACATCGACCGCCCTCTCCAAGCCCTGCCGGATGATGCATTCCCATGGTGCATTGCTGTTTGCCTCCGTCAGTCAGGACTACGCTCCAGACGTACACAGGAGCCCGCCGAGCTTCACTGGCTGCCTGGAGGCCATGGAGCTCAACGGGGAGCTAATCGGTGTGTCTGATACAGCGGAGTGGACGGGGCCGGGCAGCAGGCGGGTGTTCGGGGTTTACCAGTGCTGTGGAGCCGCCGGGTCCTGCACCAGGAACACCTGTCTGAACGGAGGCACCTGTGAAGAGGACATGAGCGGAGGTGAGCGATACACACAGGTCAGGACAGCTTTTCAGTATTAACAATCTACCACTTACAGATACTGTTAAAAGATAGAAACATGTTCCTGCTGTAGCTGCCATGCCGTCATGTTGTCATTTCATATTTCACTCTTCTGAAGGATTTGTTGTTCTTTCAGTGAACGGGTCTTACACAACCCACAACAGAATAAATGAAGGAGGATGTTGCAAATCAGAGATGTTGATTTGTACAGGACGTCTGTGTTTTAATTTTAACTTTACAAATGCCAGACAAGGCAGATTCACACAGGATGAAGACACAGACGACCTCAGCTATTATTACAGATTACCAGAGGTCACCAGGTAAAACTAGTCCTGTGAGAACACAGTTCTAGACAATATTCCAAGTAGAGACAGATTGATTAATCAGCGTTGATGTGACGTTTTACAGATTATGAGTATCTGCAGGAGCTGACAGTGGCCGATGGAGGATATCAGAAAGTGGCTTTAGTGACTGAAAGATTGTTCATTTCACACACGTATAATGTGTTTCAAACGTGTGGGTGGAGGGGCAGGGATCATCATATCTGTCTTTAAAAATTCACTATAGCTCGAACTCTAATTCCAAATATCATCTTATATCTTACAATAAATATGAATAAGAATAGATGAATATTACTGTAACAGAGTGACTCAGTACCAGCTCAAAAGGAGCTTTAAAATACTACGTTGCATCAATTAAAAAACTTGAAATTGTGATGGAAACAAAACAAACTGGAACGTGTTGGTTCTGTTCTTGGCTACGTTTCTCGTTCCTTGTCTTTTCTGTCTGTGTAAAGTGTTTGTGGACATTCAATGTCCTACAATGTGGGACAATAAAGGGAGTCATTCATATTGGAAAGAGGCTGAACAGTACTTGTACAGACAGTGGAGATAAAAACAATAAAAGGCATTTCAGTGAATAACAGGACCTTCAGAATAATCACCTTGGAGAAACAAGAATGACCGAAGCAATAGAAGGTAATTGAGGTCATTCAGACATGTATGTGCAGATGTAAACAGAGCTTTAAGAGACAGAATATGTTCAGTTTTAACAGAAGCTGCTGCAGGAATAAAAAGCTCTGAGAGACTAGATTTACTTCATTAAAAAATGCAGAGAACTGAGACCCACATCTGATGTCTCTCCAGTCAGTCCTACTTGTGATGACGAACCCTGTCCTGAACTGAAATCCTCTTTAGTAATCCCAAATTTGAAAGTATTTCATATTGAAGGATTGAGGATCCTTATTGAGGATTGAGGATGAAGTCGGACTCAGTTGGTTTTAATCTGCTACTTCACCACTAGATGTCACTAAATCATCTACATCACACACTGAACCTTTGAGTCGAGTTTTTCATGCAGGACTTTTTCTTGTAATGGAGTATTTTTACACTGATGTTATGGATGTGAACACTTCTTCTACACAAATCTCATCCAGGGCTTAAACTAAAGTGTTGTGGACATGAACAATGTGAGTTTTCAGCCACATTCACCAGTTGGGTTTTCAACATGACACAACGCTGCAACATAATGATGCGCTTTTTCATTGACTGATATGTTTTCTTGGTTCTGAGTGAAAGTCTTATCAGCCGCTCTGCCCTTTACGTTGCTTTTTACCACTTCAGCGTATCGTTAATTGGCCTGAAGCGTCAAAACACAAAATAGACAAAAATGTATGTGAGAGACATGAAATGTCTTTATTTATTTATTTAATTTCTTTGTATGTGTCACAAAAGAGGTTGCCTGGCAGCTTGACTCATTCATTCTGTAGAAAAGCAGGCGATAAGCAAACCTGCCGGGTTCCAGATAAACACAGCGGCAGCTTTTAAACAGTGTTATTTTCAGGAGTTCAGGCAGTTGGATATGAAACCAAACATAAAGATATGGCTCTGAGTGTAAACAAACGAAGCCTAAAGCTGCTTCAAACTGTTCTTTGTCAACAGCAGCTTTAGCTTTTAGGTCACCGCAGCAGACAATGTCTTGTTTTCCTTCAGTGTAATAAGAAAAGTCCAGCGTGGCCCTGCAGATACACTTACAGACTTTATTCATCTTCACGTCAAATCACATTTCACTTCTGCTTCAGGCTCAGATTCTGAGGCGTGAAGCTCAACAACAAACTAATATTGTTTCCCAAAAGATCCTTCCAGGTCAGAGAAAAGTAATCAGACAGACACTGAGACAAAGCAGGTGACTCTTTATCACCACTGCAGTGTCTCTGGCTCCACTTTCTGTACTTTCTGAGCAGGATGAAGGCGGAGCATAAGACGGCATAAGAAAGATGTTTTCTGCTTCTTCCACTGGTTGAGGTCTGGTTATAGCACCTCAGTTCCCTCTGCTTCATATGCACCATCATGTTACAGTAGAATATGGACTAAAAATAGAGAGAAGATGATGTACAAACAATGGTTATCAGTAAAAGTTGTCACCAATAGTGACCAATGGCTAATGTCAGGTTTGTCAACTGGAAATACTGACGTAGGGCAAAAATAAGAGTTAGTGAATAAAAACTGGACTTCTGCATTTGAGTTTGATGTTCAGTCAACTAGATTTAGTTAAGTATTTATGTTTACTGTCTGGTCCCAGGTTGACTTTAAGAATCATGTTGAGCCCTGTAAGTGGTCCCTGTGTCTGTGGACTATAGGGTCTCTGCGGTCTCTGGTCTCTGTGGTCTCTGTGGTCTCTGTTGTCTCTGGTTTTTGTGGTCTCTGGTCTCTCTGGTCTCTCTGGTCTCTGTTTCTCTGGTCTCTGGTTTCTGTGGTCTCTGTGGTGGTCTGCTCTGACCTCCGTTGTCATCACTTCCTGTCTGTGATTTTGTTGTGTTTGATCAGTGGTTTGTGTCGTGTGTGTTGTGCAGATCCACGCTGCAGGTGTTCAGGATTCTTCCACGGAGCTCGATGCGAACTGACCGACAACCCGTGTGCGTCGCAGCCGTGTACCCTGGGCCGGATCTGTGTCCCCAAGGCTCAGGGCTATGTGTGTAACTGTTCCACGGACAACGCAGACGCACGGTAAACACACACATACCTACATTATATATATACACACCTCAATACAACCAGGACAGATGACTGTTAGGACAGAAGTCTGACGTCTCACAGAACCAGGACGGAGACGTCAGAACAACGTAAAACCACAACGTCCAAGATTAAAGATGGACATTTATGAGGAGAAGCTCTGAGATAAAAAAAACAAAAAAGTAATATATTTACAACAAAAAACTTGCTATAAACACCAACTTGCTAACGTGCTACATATAAAGTTATACATTTGCTGTAAAAAACTCCGAGATTAATTTTGCTCTGAGATAAAG
>JAPQRN010000002.1:4847390-4861093 GCA_037367275.1 Coranthus polyacanthus
AAAGAAAAATGAAATCACAATAAATAGAATTATCGAAGCAGTTCTGACCCATTCGTAGGAGTCAGACAGACCAACACCAGGTCCAGTTTGTGTCAGATTAAAGCTGTACTGAGTAAATATAAACTGCAGCCTCTCGCTCATTATTGGATAGAAACCAGTGGCATCAGTTAGGAGATGAAGAGTTTGACTCTGGGGATAAATTCTGTATGACTTCCTCATCTGTCGGCCTCTGCTCAGGTTGTTTGATGTGTTACTCAAGGCTCCGACGTCTGACATCTGTTAGTTTTATACAGATGCAGCACTGACAGAACATTTCTCAGCATCTCAGTGACAAAGTGCGTCTGAGGCAGCTCTGCAGAGGATGCTAGGACATGTGCCATATGTGCTGCTGGTCAAGGACATGAAGAAAGTAAAACTAGATCTGGTGACTCACTGTAATCGATGAGTAAATCAAATAGTAGCACCAGACTGACGTGGACTATAATCCTCCACAAGCATCGCTGTGCATACATAATGCAGCACTCAGGACCCTTCAAACATACAGACCCAAAGAAAATCAATCATGCCTCCTAATTGTTATCTCTGACTCTCCAGCATGTTCCCATAGTGCCTTTTGAAGATGTGAATATCACGTTAAAAGCACTTAGTGATGAGGCTCCGACGCACCGATACGACAACATTTGAATATTGATGAGTTGTTTATGACCCTCGTGTCTTGAGGCAGTGACGCCCGACTTCACCCGATGCTCCAGTGTGAACAGTCTGGCTAGAGTCACTCCAGATCCAGATCCAGATCCAGATCCAGAAATGTTGCCATGATGTGTTCACATGCAGGTTAGAAGATCAGACATATGAGTGTTAAGAGTAAAACTTCTCTGAGGAAAAGACATTGAAAATTCAAAGACACCCTGACATGTAGACGTGTGTCTTTTCCCTCAGTTTCCAGAAGAATTCAGCCTTTTCTTGAAGTCTGTGGAAGTCTTAGTCTTCCAGCAAGAAAATGTTATGTTTTTCAGTGAAAAATACATAATTCCACATAATTCTGTCCCATTATTATCACCCGGGGTGTGTACAGGTACCAGAATGCCCTTGAAGACCTTTTCACAATCATCTAAATTTTAGACTGAGTTTTGGATAAATCTTTTACTTTCTTAAGCATTGCTGGAAAATATAAAGTGGTTCTGTGCAAAGGCATGTTTTATGTGAGAATGTGGTTATTGTGAGTTTGCAAAAACATAAGTACAAAGTACAAAGGGATAGGTTTAAAGATTTCAAATTTAAGACTATTTGTTGACTTCAAGGTCTTATAGAAAACTCCTAAAAGCTAAAAACAAAACTTCCTAAAGACATCCAACTTTAACATTTAGTTGCGGCTAAGGATGATTTATTGTCCATTAATCTGTTGATTTTTTTCTCAATTAATTGATTAGTTGTTTGGTCAATAAAATGTCAGAAAGTGGTGAAAAATGTTGTGATCCACAACCCAAAGATATTCAGTTTACTGAATATATGCACATTTAAGGAGCTGGAATCAGGAAATGTAGAGTGTTTTTCCCCTTAAATATTAATCAAACTGATGAATCGATTGTGCTTTATTTAGTTTTGATGCTCTCCACATAAGCAGACAGTTGTAACAGACGTCAGATAGATCGTTCCACCGCTGACGAGGACAGAAACTAACAAGGCATCGATCCACTTCTCCAGTTCTGATCCGATTCCAGAATGATGTTGTCATTGAACGTAAGAAATGCATTAAAATAAAAATGAATCCACTTCATTTATTGACATGAAATTAAGTTTAGGTTTTACTGGAGAAGATGTCTCACTCTGTCAGAAAAACAGAAACACCGACTGCACATCTGCGTCACAGAGTGAAGCTTCTTTCAACTCGTACACAATCTTTGGCAGAGTGTAGAAAACGACCGAATCGGACAAAAGCATCATCTCAGTCCATCGTGGTTTTTAGTCACCGCTAGTGTGATGTTAACCATTTAAATGGACAGAAGAAGAAGAAAAGCTGTTAGTTTTCTGTGACAGAATGACTCGTGTCAGGTTCATCGTCCAGCGTCTCTGACTCATACAATACTGATTAATCTGTGCCACAACATGTGCATGATTCTATATTTATAATTCATAAAACAGAGTCTGGAAGTCGCTCACTGTCGCATCGGTCTAGTGTTTTATTGGAAAGTCTCAGTACATGATGGTGTTTTAATGCTGTGACTTCATGTGTTCAGACTTTGTTTCTCCAGTAGAAGTAAAAAATCTTGTTAAATAAGAACTGATTTGGTTTATTCTGACGTCTCTTTTTGTCTTTTACTTTTTCTTGTTACGTCTGATACATCTTCTACCTCGTTTGAATGTTATTATGTGTGTTACGTCATTTTTGTTTTGTCTTTCATGTTGTTTTTGCCTTTTACATCATTATTTTTACATGGTTTTCATCTCGTTATGCACCATTGAATACACCGTGGTGATCGTATTTTCTATGCATTTTTTCGTTATGTTTTAAGCACGATGTTGTAACTGTCTTCGTGTAGCTTTTGAAATCTAAGTCCGAGTCTGTAACTATACTGAGATTTCTTGTACATTTTAACGTCGTGGATTCAAGGTCATCACTGACTTTTAATCTAATCTAATCTTTAATCTTTAATCTAGTCTTGTTTGGGCCAAAAACAACCACTTGTGTGTCCAGTTATAGGAAATTCTCTGCCGTTCTAATAAAATAACCAAAAGAAATTGGGAGGGTCTGTCAGTGAATTGACTGCATCTATACATAATTTTCCGTCTCCTGAGCGTTCGCAGCCTCACATCGTCCGGTCACGGTTCTGCTCCAGAGCTTCTCACTTTTCATCATGACAAAATAGCATCGTCCAGGATCAATACATAAACACCCAGATCCTGTCATTTCTCCTCTGACTGAGGCACAGACACCTCGTTTGTTTCCCACTTTTCCCATCAACCCCAAAGCTGGAATCTCTAAGTGAAAATGCGGTGATCAGAGGAACACAAGGTGGAAAACTGGATGAACTATTTCCCCCTTTTTCATTTATCCCCCTCTGCCTCCTCATCCATCTGATCTCCCGTCCTGTCTTCTCTTATCTCCTGTTTTTCTCCTCCTCCCTCTTCTTCATCGCCGACCCCATCTTCTCAACTCACTGTTCAATTCATCTCCTGCCTTTCCAATCCTTCTCCTCTCCTCACTCCTCTTCCTCTCTCCTTTCCTGCCATTCCTGTCCTTTCCGTTTGATTCATTCCTCCTCTTTCCACTTTTACCTCAACACCCTCAATCATGATCTTCCCCTTCTCCCATTTTCTCTACTGGTTTCCCATCCTCCTCTTCTCCTTCTCCTCCTCTGCTAAATTATTCTCCTCTTTTCTCTCATTTTCCATCCATCTCTTCTTTCCATCTTCCCCGTCAGCTTCACATTACCTGGTCATTAGTGAAACCCTGTCTCGGTTTATCATTTCGGTGTCACGAGGATGATCTGCTGACTACGTCTACACCAAACCTCATCTGTGTGCAAAAAGAAACACCACCTGCAAAGACCAATCTGCTAATATATTCCAGCAGCATAAATTGAAATTGTTTACATCTGAATAGTAATTATTTTGTCAGCGCCAAGCTTGTTTCAGAAGCTGAACCCAGCAGAGCTGCTCGAAGTGGGTGGGATTGCATTGAGATGGCACACATTCACCAACTTTAACTCCGTTGCTTCCTCAAAACTGAAAACAGTGTCCAGCTGGAAGCCAGTTTGAAGAAGAGTGGATGAGTTCATTTCCACTGAAGCCAAGGCTTAAAAACGGGAAGAAAAAAAACAGTCCTTTTCAGTATCTGTTTGTTACTTGAGTATTTATTTGTCCTTTTACTCCCTTCATTTTAACACAAATATCTGTACTTTCTATTCGAAACAGCCGTTAGTTTTAATACATTTGAGGTGAATTATCCATTATTTTTATTTTATATCATTGTGTCTGATTTCAACCTAAATGTATGAAACAATAACACATAGAAAAGACGATGCCTTGGTGAATCCATAGGAGAAAATCACACACGGCAAACGAAACAAGATAAAAAGGACGTGAAAGACAAAACAAGACAAAACAGGACGAAAACAACATAAAAGACAAAAAGGACGCAAAACATAAAACAAGAAGAAAAATCAAAAATCAAAAATCAAAAATGAAATGCAGATGCATCGGTGAATATCACACATGACAAACCGTTAGAAAAGACGTTTCTATTCTTCTACTTGAGTAAAGTATATGTGGACTTTTGCCACCTCATAAAAATGGCACCTTTAATAAACAATGGTTTTGTAAATCAAATAGAGCTACAACGATGATTATTTTCATGTTGATTATTTTCTCGATTAATCGATTAGTTGTTTGGTTTGTGAAATGTCAGAAAAAGGTGAAACATTTTGGTAATTTTTTCCCAAAACCCAAGATGACGTCATCAAACGTCTGATCCTCACTTTTCTGTCTGAGGCTACAGTTTACACTTTGTAGAAACAGGAGAGTTCGAAGCTCTGTGACTGGATGTTTGTTGCTGAAATGCATTCTGGACGTTGTAGTCTAATCTTCTTTTGGAACTGACTCTGAGTTTGAGTTCACTGCTCTTCACCAAAACTAAATATAAACTAGCAAAACATTAGCATCTGTAAAACTAACTCAAACAAACTGACAGTGACTAAAGACGTGGAGGTCGGTGGATCAGCAGTTCAACCTTCTCAGAGTCTGAGGACAGTCATGTCTGGACAGAATAACCACTCAAAATGTCACCCACATTCCTTTGTGTGCAGATGTTCTCTCCATCCAGAAAACACAACGCACAGATGTTTTTCTAACCCTAAAGTTTGGGTTTAAGGTCTTTGCAAAGTCAGAACCAACTGAGGTAGGTGTGAAAACACTCTCAGACACATAATTATTACATCTGTGAAACCTTCCTCAGTCCTCGGTTTGGACCAAACAACCAAAAACCAAATTCTTGGTTCATCATCATCATGTTTCAATCTGTTCCACTTCGATGTACTGTTTCATCCAGTGACATCCGACCTGAGCTGTTGATTGAGGAGGCAATCGACGTAAAAACCTGAGTCTGGTTTTAGTTTTAGTCTCTGAACTGAACCTCTGGTCTGGATCATATGACGTTTCAAACTCTTCCAGTTTGTCAAAGCCTTTGTCTCACATTTGTTTCTGCAGATCCTCATACATGGTGTTGTTTCGTTGCTGTTTTCATCTAATATCTCATTTATGTTTGTTTCTTGTATTAATTCAAGTTTTGCAGCGTCTTTATTGATCCACATATAATCATTTACTAAATCTAAATAAACGATAAACCTTTTATCGCTGACTTTCCCACCTGTCCCAAGAGTAACTTTTTTGCCACATTCAGAGGTTTTTTGGCACAAAGCACAAATTTAAGACAAAAATAAAATAAAAACGTGGATGTAAATGCACCTACTGAGTCACTTCAGTCTCAACTACAACACAAGCATTTGTTATAAGCTTGATTTCATGAACAACTTTTGTAAAAGAAGCGTTCAATAAGCCTCCTTCAATCTGACATGAGTTAAATGTCAGCAGTGTCTCACAGATGGACTTTGGTCAGTTCTAAGCCTGGTGCTGGTGGGCGCCATTGTTCTCTGCATCGTGTAAAGTAAAGCTGTGCAGATGGCTCTTCTCCGGGTTCTGCACCGGATCCGGGACTGACAGGACTGACAGCTGGGAGGCTGCAGGACTGGGGGGGGGTCCGCTCTCAAATACCACACACTGAGGGGATTTGATGGTAAAATGAGCTCATCATTCTTTCCTGACCTTCATTTTCATCTCGGTGACTCGAGACACTGCTGAACTGACTCTGAGGAGCTGAAGTGGAGCCCAGAAGCCCCCGAAGACTCACAATTATTATAGAAATGAGTGAAGAACTCAGTGAAGAGTCCTGAGAGTCATTTCAGCTCATGACAAATGACCAGACTACACACATATTGTTTATACACTAATGTTCTCACGGCGGCGACGGGTTGAACTATTTCATAACATCTAAAACAAGACGAGTTAATTTTAGTCATAAAGCACAAAACCACAAACTCCCTTCATTTTAACACAAATATCTGTGCTTTCTACTCTTTACATTTTCAAAACAGGCTTTAGTTTTAATGTATTTGAGGTGAATTATCCATTATTTTTATTTTGCATCATTGTGTCTGACTTCAACCTAAATGGATGAAACAATAACACACAGAAAAGACGATTTCCTTGATGAATCCATCGGTGAAAATCACATACGACAAACGATGATGAAACAAGACAAAAACAATGTAACAAGACAAAACAGAAAATAAATGAACAAGTGCATCATTCCAGCCATAATGATTTTTATAAACTAATTCCCGTATGAACCCAGGCATTCGTATTCCTGTTTTATCACAGTGCAGTTATATTTAATTTACAACTCAACACGTTTCAAGTGTGCAGTAAAAGTGAAGAGCCGGTGGCGTTTGGATTAGTTCTCAGTTCGTCTGCTTTGCTCAGAGATGGTCTTTCTGTTCTGGATCAGTAGTTTGTGGACGTTCTATCCACCTTTACCATAAATACACTTAATCACACACACTCCAAGGTTATTACGCTGCTTGTCTTTACTATTGATTTGTGCACTGCTCACCTTTTCTCTTCTTTAATTTATGGCCATTCAATTCAATCTGTTGGCTGTTGTTACTTCAATCTGAATTTTACACACAAACAGTTACTGCACTAACACTACGATGATGAAATAAGTCCTCAGTCTTTTCAGCAGTGGAAAGACAGAAGAACATGATTTATTGACGAGTACTTATCATTTATAATCACTTCGGTTCAATGTGCAAACTGACAAACTATTGTTTAAATTGAATATAACTTTATATTTGATTTCACAGTCAAGTTAAAGGCATTTCAGTGAAGTTTGGTATTAAAAGTTTTTCTAAAATTTGACACTAAGATTTAAATTTTTACTGTAAAGTTACTGTTTATTGGTTCTAAATATGGGTTTATCAGTCTCACCTTGATTCTAATAATCTAAAACATATCAGTCTGGACAATGAAAATGTATGGAGATATTAAGATTAAATGTGTGATAAATGAGAAAACAGTTGAATGAACAGAAATTAAGCATTTTCTAAAATGCCATAAAAACTAAAATCTGTGATTTGTTAATTCACTTAAACCTTTATTTAAGTGACAAAAGTACAAAGATTTTCAATGTGAACAACTCAACTGTATTTGTAAAAATAAACACATTTCGAGGTTGATGCTGTAACACATTCGAAGACGAAAACGACGTAACAAGTTGAAACTGATGTAACAGGAATAAATGATGCAACTGACGACAGTACAAAGAAAAGATGTTCAATGTTTTCACTGAAAATCATCACTTAGTCACTCCGTTCTGTCAGATTCCATAGTTTCCAGGTTAATTAAACAGGTGAAGGATCCTGATTGGACATGAAGGAGCGTCAACCAAAGGCTCAGTCTTTATGGGTTGGGACTCAACATTTTGTGAAAAACTTCATACAAGAATAGTCAAGCAATTCAAAAAGAATATTTCTCAAAGCAAAATGCACAGCATTCCAGTCTTTCACCATCTACAGAACATAATCTAGTGAAAGATTCTGGGAGTCCAGTTTGTAAATTGAATCTCAGTTTGTAAAGACCACGGCCCAGGTTTACTAAAGCCACGGCAGATGCAGTCAGTTCATTTCAATAATGACCTGCTCTACAAAGACCAGCACAAAGTAGCCCAGACACAGAATTCTACTGACAACACAGACCACACACTGTTACAGTCACGTGGCAAACACTAGTGTAGGTTTTACATCTGTTTGCCTCTGGAAACATCAACACAAACCAAAGAGAGGCAGAAGGTTCGGCGGTATCCCTGTTGGTCCAGAGGTTCCGTGTCGGTTCGTCGGTATCTGTGACGGACTTTATTGAATGTGTTGCAGCATCAAAATCCAAATATTTACAAAATACAATTAAGTGGAAACACTGAAAATCAGTTGCTCTCTTTAAATAAAGGTTCAAGGAAATGAACAAATCACAGATTTTACTGCTTTTTAGAAAATGTCCCAACTTTTCTGGAAAAAGTATACTTTCACACTGTCAAATAAAAGACAAAACATTGTGTTGTTTTGCTTAATTTCGCGCCTGTATTTTCTGATGTTGAACAAACATTTTATCATGATAATAGTTGTGAATGTTCTGCATCTAGATTTGTGAAATGAAAAACCAGACGAAGACGAGTTTAAAATCACAAATACCCGACTTTTATGTAGTTTTCAAGTTTGTGGAATTAAAAACTCAGAATCAGAATACACATCAGAATAGATCAACACATCAAAGAATCAGAGACTCCAGGGTGTTTTTATCTTGTTACGTCTTATGTCTTTTACATCTTTTACTTCATTTTCATCTTGTTGAACTCAAGTTGCATTTTTTTTGTCTTGTTTAATCTTTTATGAATAATTTAAGTGCTGAGTTTCTTCAACTTTCACTCAGGATCAAAAATCTTAAAGATTTGTCATTTACAAATGATAATTGTGGATATGAATATATTTTTGTCCGTATCATCAACCTACGTAAATGTAATCCAGGATTATTAACCTGTCAATCCAGTCTAAGTTATTACTTTTAAATAGCTGTGAAGTTGTTGTCATCATATATTCATATTTAAAAACCCAGATTCAGATGGGATGTTTGAGAATAGAATCACTTCTGTACACATACAGAGACAATGTTTATTCTATATCACTTTGTATCCGGTCAACAAACCCTTTCAAATCAGCTGATTTTTCCAACATTTAACCGTAATGTAGCTTGTTGTAACTTCACAAACATCTTTCATCATGAGCATCATCTGAATGTCTTCTTATAAAATGCAGAGCAGTGTGACCTCTGTTACCGGGTAAAGCCTGTTTGTGCAGAGCTTAAGATGACATGTATCTGCATTGATTACCAATTGTAGCGTTGGATTAATAGCATTGCAAGTCTGATACCAGTTCAGTTATTATGAATTGATTTTCTACATAACAGGGTCTCCAGCGAAGATGACAACGTTCATTTCTCTTTTTCATGTCGCAGATGAATCCTGCTTGTTAACTATAGATTTTAAAATAATGCGAGGAGTGAAATGCAATGCCTGCAGATTATTAAAGCATCGCAGCTTCGGTATTGGATGACAGCGCTGCCTGAGCAAGGTCAAAGCTGGCCAGCAGGAGCAAGGAATATTTATGGAATTTGCCACCGGCTTTTGAGATACGGCACCTTTAAAAATTATGTGTGATACATGTTGGAGCTGAGCATTTTGAACAGAGTTATAAGCAGGATAGATGGTCATGACGGCCTTCACTGCATCACACTGTTTCTTTGATGAGATTTTAGATTTCAAGGAAAAAAATCACCTGCAGTAGTTTATTCATAAATGCTGAGTATGATCAAAGAGCATTTACACCAAACTGACACCGAAAAGATTTTTGTGCTTGTAGAGACTTATATCTGCATCTACTACAGCTTGATCTAATCCTGACGGAGACTGGAGTGATTTTGACGTTTATGTGTCAGGTCTGCAGTTCATCAGGACAGCAGAGAATACGAGGTGTCAGGGCAGATGTGTGATACTAAAAAGGGAACAAATAATGGTTTTAATATGATTGTTGCCTTCACTAATCCCTTTAGAAACCTGTGTGAGAAGACACAAGCAGCCTCATAGAAAAACTGAAATACAAGATGATCAGATGTGCAGGTCTTTAGGTTTACATTTGCAGGGTTTCCACTTGGTTTTCAGACTTTGGTGCCATCTGGGTTAAAGCATTTTCCCTAATTCTATGGAAGGGTTAGATGAATGCGTGGGGGGTTTGTGGGTCCGTCTGCACGAAACACAAGTTCAACCACATACATCCACTATCCCAGCATCATCATCTGTTCAGGAAGTTCTCTCATTACCAGCAGTTAGGCCCAAAAAGTCTTTGACCTTGTGTCCAACTGAACATTAACAATTCTGTCAAACTGTGTTTTAAACATAATGGAGTCAAGTCTTCAAAATATGCATCATAAATGCATAAATGCATCTCTGCAGATTTACATAAATCACCTTATCACCTGTTACAAAAATGTGGGATAGCAATGTCCAATGTGGACCAAGTACAACCGCAGACAACTGTGGACCTGGTGTAAGCTTTAATGTGAATCATGTTTCCTTCTGCTCCGTGTGACATGAAGTCACGGCCTCCGTTTTCCTCCTGACATCACGTCTGACCTGATCTCACACACCTGCCCACCTCATCCTCTGCCGCCGCTGAACACCTGCCTAAGGATTCAGATCCGCTAAAGCTGCCACCGCTATGATTTATTTTACCTCATTTCCTTTTAACTGCTCGGCTACTTTGTCACTCGCTGCAACCTCGTCTGTTTGCTTTCAGCAGCTGCTAAAAGCAAAACACAGAAAACCTGTTCTTATTTATCCTCACACTTGGAAACAAACGTCACTGTTTCCATTTTGATGGAAGTGAAATGAAGTAGTTTAATGGATTTCGCTCAAGCCTAAATAAGAATCAAACACTCAACTCTTGTTGCCTCCAAAAGAGCCTGCAGTTCAATAAATGTACCGTGGAAAACATGTGGCTAAAATTCACACAAGACACCCGCCAACTTCAGTAAACCTTTCTGTCTTGTGTTTGGAGTTTAAAGGAAGTAATTCTCTGATTGGCCAGAGCATCATCCAATCAGAACACAGTAAAAAGAACTGGCCAATGAATGACTGCGAGGTGGCTTTTCAGTAGGTAACCCTAACCCTTTCAGCAGGTTCTTAACATAAACACAGGAACACCTTTACAATAAGACTACTGAATGAATTTCTATTAATATTAGGCTGTTATATGTTGTTAATTACGCAAGCAATTCATAGATACAATACATACAATATAATCAAACAGTGTGAGATCATTCTGTCCAACCTCACAAGCTTTTATAAACTGTGAAGCATAACATTTCAAAGCCTGATTCTTAGTTTTAGTAAATTGATTGATTAAAACTTAAGACCTCATGCAGTTCAAACTTGACCTATATTTAAACACCAGTTACATGTTGAGGACATGAGTCAAGATTTAGACTCAAATAAAACTGCACTTTGTGATCAGTTTGTGTAATGTTCAAAAACATCTCTAATCAGTTTTCAGTCACTGTTCTGTAAATTCAATTAAGAAATGTTTTGAAGGTTCACTGTAAGATTTCAAGGATCTCATTTCAGAAACAGAATAGTCTGGATTATGTTTTCTTCAGTATATGAGCACCTGAAAATACAGACGCTTTCTCACCTCATTTGGTTTGGACTTTCAGACTTGGTCTGGATCAAACAGCTGGTCTTTGAGGTGGTCTTGGTTCGGACTTTAGGATGAGTCACAGGAAGTTACACGTGGCTGTCATCGCCAATAAACAAAAGAAGATGTTAAAATTAAACCAAATTAACAACATGTCGATGTCAGATGCAGCTCTTGTAAAAACCAATCAGTGTAGAGTTCAGGAAGATGCAGAACATGGTGATGACAGGATGTAGATATGACACGAAAACATGTTTAGTCTGATCCAGAAACTACAGACTGAAAGAAAAACTAACTGGACCAAATGGAGACAATGGAAAAACAACATGAACTCTCCTCCATCATATTAACTATGGAGCCTGATCTGAAGTCATGTACGTTTTGAGACATGTCCACGGTTCATCTCTAGAAGACGTTTAAATCATAATATGTCAAGAATGTGCACAGTGGACAATCTCCACGTCGTATATCATCAAGTTGCACAGCCTTATAATCAATAATGACACTATTCTCACACTATTTATTGTTTGATCATCACAGGTTAAAGGAAACTAGTGACCACATTCTTAAATGTGTTCATTTTAATTAACTCTCAACTCATATTTGAGCTTTAACATATGCAAACAAATGCATGAGTCTGGTACTGAGCAGCAGAATTTATGAATGAATCCATATTTTGGGAGACAAGGTCCTGAGGACGTGGACAGATGTTGATTGTACTGGAGGAAGTGTTTGAAGAAGTTCTCTGAAGGTTCGGACTCTTGTTTTTTGTGTTTGATTTGGAACGTGTTGGACCAACACCTGACTGAGACACTGTCTGTTGGTTTGTCCTTTACTTAGTCATCAGTGCAGATTCACCTCATGGATTCAGTGGCAGGTTTCACTCCAGGTGGTCACTGCCTCCTACGTTCAGCTTTAGGGCTGCACTAATTACTGAAGTCAGCTATTGATCAAAGGCTGAGCAGCTTCAGGGCTGTTTCCTCACAGCAGAAGAAAACCTGTCCTGCTGATGCAAACAAAGCGTCTGTTCGGTCTTAATGAAGTCAGAGTCCATGAGCAGCGTGTGGCTGGATGGCGATCAGCAGAAATAACTGAAGATCTGCCTCCATCCAACGACAAAACATATACAGCTTCAGGTTTAATGTCTGAACGTTTACACCTCATTTACAGAAATCCAGTTATTCTGACATTGTATATCATGTTGTGAGGCTGGTCTGACTTTAGACACGTTATGGAGACGCTGTTTCAACATTTATTCATAAATAATATCAAAGGTCAGTTTCTTCCAGTCGTTCAGTCTTTCTCAGCATTAGTTGGAAATTTAGTCATTTTAGTAAAACTGACAATGGGCTGAATTTTTCTTGATTAGATTTGAGTTGTTCAAGTTCACTCTCATGTTCTGTCCATGTTCTCTATGTTTGTTTCTCTTGCCCACATGTAAACAGTGTTTTCTGTCACTAAAACAGAGATTTTTCAAAACTGGTTTGTGTGAATCCATGTTTAAAATGTAGTGATTATAAAACAATGTGTTGTCACATGTCAGTTCACACGTCCGTTAGTATAAGGAACATGTACCTGTAAATGTCTATGTGTGAAACAGATGTATAGACAGAATCAATCTGTTCATACAGTTCTGTCAATTAGTGACAGACTTTATTTAATTACTGACCATGACCTTTGACCTCTGGCCACAAAATTCCAGAGATATTGTGTTTTACACGTAATGAGAAACGTAATGAAACCTTCTCGAGATGTGAACACACCTCGAAAAACAACAAGATTCATTTCTCACAAACAAGGATTTTTTACTTTCCAACAGAAACCTACCAGTGTCTCCAGGTTCTGCATCGACAGCGTCATGACCTCTGGTCCAGTGGTTCCCAGATAGGACGTCTCTATGGGACCCAGACGTAGAAGAACTCATTACAAACTGACATAATGTCTACTGGAGTTTTTACTGTAGATTAATCCACACATCATAACATTTTTATGTTTTTCCTCTTTAAATATCAAAGATAAGATGTATAATAATGAAGATTATTGTGTTCACGTTGATGTCCTGTCTTTAACATCAAATCAAAATGCACAAAATAATAAAGAAAATCAACGAAAATCAACAAAATAACTAACAAATGGACGACCCAGTAAAAAAGGTTCTACGTCCCATTTCGGGTCCACCAGAGATATGAACCCACCAGAGACCTGAGTCCACCAGAGACCTGAACCCACCAGAGATATGAACCCACCAGAGACCTGAACCCACCAGAGACCAATGTCCACCAGAGACCTGAACCCACCAGAGATATGAACCCACCAGAGACCTGAGTCCACCAGGGACCTATGTCCACC
>JAPQRN010000002.1:4861193-4876747 GCA_037367275.1 Coranthus polyacanthus
AGACCTGAACCCACCAGAGATATGAACCCACCAGAGACCTGAGTCCACCAGGGACCTATGTCCACCAGAGACCTGAATCCACCAGAGACCTGAACCCACCAGAGATATGAACCGACCAGAGACCTGAGTCCACCAGGGACCTATGTCCACCAGAGACCTGAATCCACCAGAGACATGAACCGACCAGAGACCTGAGTTCACCAAGGACCTGAACCCACCAGAGACCTGAGTCCACCAGGGACCTATGTCCACCAGAGACCTGAATCCACCAGAGACATGAACCCACCAGAGACCTGAGTTCACCAAGGACCTGAACCCACCAGAGACCTGAGTCCACCAGAGACCTGAGTCCACCAGAGACCAATGTCCACCAGAGACCTCTCTAACGTCTCTAACGCCGTCTGCATATTTTTGAAATCCTGTCCTGAACATGATGATCCACATGCTCCGGGTTTTATCTCCACCGAGCCGCTGTGTCTTTACAATCTTCCGCTGTGATCCACAAATGTCAGCTGAAGGTTGAGTCTGAAAAAGTATCTGTTTTTTCCAGTGAAACACAAGCCGGTGTGTGTTTGTCGGTGTCGAAGGAGGTACGAGCAGCAGCCGTCACAGCTGCCGTGTGCATCAGAAACACCGTCGCACACACTCACACCAAGACGCGAACACAGACAGCGGCGAAGCCCAGGCTTTAAAACAGAGCATGTGTGGTTTGAAGACGCTCCATCGCGTGGCATCTGTCTGACGGACACGCTGGTACAAACACAACAACTCAGGAACATCACACCAGACAAACTCTGCAAAGTTCACCGCGCTGCTGCCTCTACAGAGCACATGATTTGATTAGATTTCAGACTGACTGCATATATTTGCATTTCAATGTGCAAAAACCAATGTCTTTGAAAGTACTGTAACTAATCAGTGCGTTCAAGAGGCAAAGATCAAACCCTGCAGATAAAAATCTCTGCTAATTCATTCATCATTTGTCTTAATGACTGGGCTAATTAGCATAGCTGCCTGTGTTTAATATTTAATAATTAGGGAGCGTCACTGCCTTTTGTTTGGAAACGGTTTAAGAAACAAAGTCGTCTCAGACTATGGACAAAATGTAAAACATCATCACAGTGATGCCAAGAGGAAGTGATTAAATAAGACATAGTTACAACATTAACCCAGACAGAGCGGTGAAGACACTTTCCAGTTTCAGAATCATCTCCACTTCCTCATACGACCAGCACTGATGGATTAGTGCCCCTACAGGCTGCACCAGGAATGACAGGAAATAAAAGATTTAGTCTTTCACTCAAAAATCACTGGAAAGAAATAATGATGTGACATTTATTGTGATGATTATCAATAGACTGATATGAACATTTTGGAGTGAATTACCCAGACCTACTTCAGCGACACAAACAGTACGTCCTCCTCATTTAAAGATCATGTCCAGTATCGTCAACATGTGTAAAATCTGTAGTGTCTACACACTCACACATGAGAACATCTGGCACTTTAAAGTCCTCTCAATCTATATGTTTCCACAGCAAACGGCTCTAATGAGACCAATCCTGGCCGTCTTCATGTCTCCTTCAATCACTGCACCTCTAACCCGGCTGCGTTTCTCACCGTCTTAACATATGGCTCCAGTTTACACCAGAGGAAGGATGGTGTTAGATATATCTGCAAAGGGCAGCGCGGTAATAAAGACAGAACACTGGACTAATACTTATTGACTGGTGGTTAACAAGTCCCGGTCTGAGCTCTGAGCCTCAGCTCCTCTTTAACTATCCCTCTGTGACGTCCGGGACACAAAGAGTCGCCGAGCAGAATATTAATGAAAAGGCTTCTCCCTAATGAACGGCGGGAATCAGGGGGTGATAAATACTGGATGGAGCTGCGTAGTTTAACAGGTGGAGCGAGGTGTTATTAACGACTGCACTCGCTGCTGAGTGGACACGTGTGCACTTTGATAAAACACTGTCCTTCAAAGAGACTCAGCTACTGAAGCTTCATCTGCAAGAGTCAAAAGGAGACGAGTCCACGCTTCATCGACTCCAGTAGAAGAACAGATTCAGACTGAACTCAGTCTCTGCCGTTGGTTTCATCTGGTTGCACTAATACGCTGCATCTTTTACACCATTTTCATCTTTTGTTTCATCGTTTTTGTCTTTTTATGTCGTTTCCTTTGTTACATCTTTTGTAGTTTTCATCTTGTTGTGTGTTTTGTGTCATCTTCGTCTTCTTCATCTTGTTGCATTTTTATGCATCGTTTTCATTTTGTTGCATCTTTTATGCCATTTTCATCCACGTGTTTTTGCGTCTTTTAAGTCACTTTCATCTTTTTAGTTCTTGCGTCATTTTTGTCTTTTTGTCTTTGTCGTTTTCTTCTTGTTTACATCATTTTTGTTGTGTGTGATTTTCTCTGATGGATTTTTTCTCTGATTTTCTATGTGTTATTGTTTCATCATTTCAATCAGTAAGAAGTAAAAGGAAAAATACATACTCAAAAGTAAAGACACATGAAAATAAATAGATGACTTTTCACAAAAGTATCTTCCATAGTTCCTCTTAAGTTAATTCAAGTCAAGAAACTGATGAGAAAAAGTGTCAAAGTTTTACTGAGTTGAGTGACTGTAGTTTCACACTGAGCTGCATCTGTGGGTTTTCAGTTTAATGACTTGGAGAAAGTAGAGGATTATAGAAAGAAAATCAGTTTGGGAAAGGATTATAATGATAAAGAAAACAGCCAAACTGCTTCCATCAGAGCTGAGTGTAAATATATGTGAGATACAAACGTCTGCAATATTAATGCAGGTCAGTTTCATAAACCTGATTTTCACAGTGGATAAAATGTGAGACATTCAAATTGAAAAGCAGCTCAGTTGAGTCAGGGCCACAGGTAAATGTTAAATGTCTGAATCAGGCTTCACACTTCATTTCCTCATGTGGAGACCTTCACAGAACAGGAGAACGTTTATTATCAAAGCCCATAATACTAGTGTGAGCAGAGAAATGGAATAAACTGGTTTGAATTGCCTCTGCAGCCAGCGCTGGATCTGACAACGGTTCATCATTACGGACGTTTCTGGACGAGGTGTGTGTGTCTAAAGTGCAGATTGTTGGACTGGTGTCGTTGTGTTACCGGAGCAGCTTTAGTTTCATTAACCTTTAATGACGTTGGACAGTGATGATGAAATTTGAGGAGTTCAATGATTCAAACACCATTAAAGTTAAGTCAGAGGCTCTTATGTCTTTAGAGTTTGTTTTGTTCACATCTGCAGCTAAAAAAACTTCCAAAATGTTTCAATGTTTAGTTGTTTTATATAAATGTACTGGTGTATATTGTGATGTTCATCTTGTAGGTTTGTGAAATTTTCTGAGCATAAAGAAGAATTTAAAACCACAAAGAACCGTATTTTACATTGTTTTCATCTTAAATATTCAGTAATGAAGGCAGCAGAGAGTTAACATGAACCCAGTCTAGTTTTGACATAAGTCGGGTCCGGATGCGGAGACGGACAGGATGTCAGACAGGATCCAGTACCTTTCAAAATTAAACATGCTGTGCAGAATCCTCATCATATAGAACATCGTCAATCACAGAACTAACGTCTACATATTGATTTGAAATGATTATGGAGGATGAATGTATGTTAAACAAACATGTGTTACGTCTCCAACTGTATTAACTTTAGAACAACAACAGTATGTATTTTCTGTCTCTCAGTTAAAACAGTAGACGATGTCACTGTTCATTTCACATTCTGTCTGTTATTACCTTTCACAATAAAAACCTTAAACATATACACTGTGACTGATGCTGAGTCAGAGCATCAAATAAAATAACTTTACTGATGTATGTCGTGTCACTTCACTAATGAGATTAATGAGGCGACCAAATAAATCACAGACCTCTCTGAACTTAAACATCACTGGAAACATCTGATATAATGTAAGTCAGAACACAGGCCTGGTCCATTTTATATAAAAAATATATATACTGTGGATGTAACTTTAATCATCTCTGCTGAGAGTCAAAAGAAAATGAGCAAATGCAGCTTTTTAAATAATTTCAAATCAGAACAATTTTAGATGAAACTGGTGCTTAATCCTAAAAGTGAGGTGAGTGTTAAGTCTTCTATGTGACCTTCTACTGAGCCGTGTCTTCCTCTGGTCTGCAGGAAACGCCTTCGTGGTGAGCCTGGCCCTCGCGGACCTTGTGGTGGCCATCTACCCGTACCCTCTGGTCCTGACTGCCATCTTCCATGACGGCTGGATCGCCGGCTACATCCACTGTCAGATCAGTGGCTTCCTCATGGGCCTCAGCGTCATCGGCTCCATCTTCAACATCACTGGCATCGCCATCAACCGCTACTGCTACATCTGCCACAGCCTCAAGTATGACAAACTCTTCTCCAACAGCAACACCATGTGCTACGTGGTGCTGGTGTGGGTGCTCACCATCCTCGCCATCGTGCCCAACTGGTTCGTGGAGTCTCTGCAGTACGATGCGCGGGTCTACTCCTGCACCTTCGCTCAGTCCGTCAGCTCGCTGTACACCATCACGGTGGTGGTGGTGCACTTCATCCTGCCCATCGCCATCGTCACCTACTGCTACCTACGCATCTGGATCCTGGTCATCCAGGTGAGGCGGAGGGTCAAACCGGACTCGCGGCCCAAGATAAAGCCGCATGACCTCCGCAACTTCCTCACCATGTTCGTGGTGTTTGTGCTGTTCGCCGTGTGCTGGGCGCCACTCAACCTGATCGGCCTGGCGGTGGCATTGGACTCCAGGCTGAGCCGAGCCATCCCTGAGTGGCTGTTCACCGCCAGCTACTTCATGGCCTACTTCAACAGCTGCCTCAACGCCGTCGTCTACGGAGTCCTGAACCACAACTTCAGGAAGGAGTACAAGAGGATCGTACTCATCATCTTCAAGTTTCACTGCTGAGACGAGAGACAGCAGCAGAGACGCAGCATTTAGTGAGATGTTTATACGACAAGAAAAGATGCAAAAGAGGAAGAAGATGACGTCGACATGAAGAGTGGAGTTAGTAATGAATGGGAAATAAAGAATGAAGAACAACATTGTATTACAGAGAAAACAACTGAATCATGTGGAGGTGGAGCCAGGCCATTTGTTCATATCCATAAGAAATGTCCCATCAGTATTTCTTTACAGTTTAAAGGACGAGGAGTGAAAGTTGAAAAAAGATAAGAATGAGGCAAAAAATTATGTAAAAGATGAAGACAAGATGAAAACAAACCTGTTGTTTCTGAAGTCATGACTCAGTGCTTTACTGGTTCATTTTCTTAATTTTGATTGACTTTAAAGCAACAGGATGAAAACAATGTAAAGAAGGTGACAAAATGAAAACATGCCTGTTCTTATTCAACAAGATGAAAATGATGCAAAAAGACAGTTATTTATGGTTTTAGACAATCCAACAAACAACAGCAAAAATACCAACAAAACATTGAAACATTTTGTGTTTAACTGGTCAGATTTAAACAAAAAAAACCCTAATGGGAAAAATGTTGAAATTGACAAATGTTTATGACAAATGGATGACTAATGGAAAATCGTCCTCGTGATCATTCTGTCGCTGGCTCCACCTGGAGGAGAAACGATGCCTTCAGGGACACGGAGTTAAAGAGAGACTTTAAAACCCAGAAAGAGTAAGGGATTAAAGACACTAAACTTAGTAAATGTGTGTCATCATGACTTTAAATAAGTTTAAATAAGACTCCATTTAACTTCAAACATCGGCTGCATCTTTTATTCTACAAAGGTTTTCATCATCTTTAAAAACAAATACTGCTTTAAAAAACTGTTTTACAAAATGAACAAACTGTTTTCTTCTTATTTATGGTAAAACGGTGCTTACATTTAAACGACTGGCAGCCAGAGTACATGTTCTCAAGACTAAGACTACATTTCCCATAATCCACAGCACCTTCAGTTCCAGCCTTGAGAGGAGACACATGGAGTGAATTATAGTCAGTGTTTGTCCATTAACAGCAGCAACATATTCCATAAAAAACGACTCATTCATTTGAGTCTTTTTGAATTTTGTCAGCTTTTCTTCAAGTCATAAATTAAAATGAATATTCAGTCAGATACAACTCGACAGCTGACTTTTAACGTCCTGAATTTAAATATGAAAAGGTGCACAAACTGCTCTTTACTTCCACAACGTGATGTGTTTATTTTGATGGATTTCAAAGTGTTTCAGTGAGAAAAATCTTGGTCACCTTCCTCCACACGTCGTCCAGAACCAGTCGACGCTGAAGTTCTGCTACTTCAGGCTGGTTTATCTTTTTAAGCTTTAAAATGGTCGTGAAACGATCTGATCTATGACAAAGATGTAGAAGAGGGATGGATGGTAACAGGGTGATGGACTGAAACTGTGAAACTTGAGCATCAAAGATTAAACATCATATGATTAAAAAAAGGAAGGTTTTTGAACTTTTTTCTGAACCCAAGTTTAACAGATAAATGGCTTTAGTTGTCTTTAAATCTGGACAGATGTGACATCACATCCTGACGGTTGGTCATGTTTCAACACATAAGAAACCAGGTAGACGTCAGTGTAAGTCCTTAGATATTGGAGACTGACTGGACCAGGTGACGACGGTGTGATGAGACGAGGGTTCATGTCATCTTTAACGCTGTGAACGACGTAAAAGATGAAACAAGATGAAAATGACATGAAACAAGACACCGTTCATTTTTGCATTTTTCTCTTCGTCTTTCTTAATTTTGTCCCAAACCTTTTTCTAACCATGTTGTTTTTATCTCTAAACCGGACCAGTTGTTGAAACTACAGACAGAACAATTACTGGACGTTTTAAAACCGCTGGAATCTGCAGAACTCGGCTCCGTTTTCTCAACTAGAACTAGTAGAAAATAAGACTTACAAAATGTACAAAACCCACCTATCACCTATTTTTAACACAGTTTGACATTTATTTTCAGATTTATTAATTGCTTTGATTTACATTTTTGTTCAACTTTCCCCATTTCTGATAAAGTTAAAAACACAGTTTCCAACTGTCGTACATTTTTTCCAGGGATGATATTGGTTGATTAATCCACTGTTTCAGTCTTTATTAAAAACCACTGAGTCGAGCTCTGAACGTCTACAGTAAATGATGCCTACCCTGAACGTCGAATGTAAATGAAATGAAAACACTGCTGTAAGAATGTGAGAATGTGTAGCTCATCACTCTGAAGGTTTCAAAACCACGTCTCTATTGTCATTTTAAATGTATTCCTCGTTACCGTCGTATCAAACCACATTTCTGATACTATTTATATCCTCCCTGCTCATATTTGCAGTATTATCTCCTCTCTACAGGGGACGCTTCATTATGTATTACCTTCTCTGACCTGCATTCAAATGATAAACCACGTGTCACTAAATCAACCAGGACTGAGACCCAGAGGATTAAAACACACAAACCGGACTTTTCCCACTGAATATGGTCTCGGTTCAGGAACAAAGGAACTGTGGTGATGTGTAGGTGACGTGTGGTGGAAGCGTGATCCTGCCTCAGTTTGGACCAAACATTCAATGTTTTAAAGCCTTTCTGAGTCTGAACCGACGTCTGATTAAGGCTGTTATGAAGAAGTTTCCCCTGTGGTGACATTATGTGGTTCAACAGGTTTATTTACTACAGTGGAGAAACTAGTGACTCAACATAGTTTCATAATGAACTGAATGTATTTTCCTCTCACAGTAACATTATAAATCTCTTAAAGTTAAACTGAACAGGTCTGAGTTACTGTAGTCACAGAATCTGGACTTTCACAAAACAAGCAGAAAAACATGTCCCATGCAAACAGGTTAAAGTGGACGAACAGAACGCTTTTAAAGCTCAAAGACTGTAAAAACATTGTGTTTTTACTGTTGCTTCTCCAAAAATAAACCAGACTCAGATGCTTTCACTCTTCACCGTTTCAAGTCATTTCATGTCATTATTTCTTCAGCAGGAAAACGAGTCCCACAAACTGCACTAAAATGTTCAGTTCATCCACTTTAACCTGCAAACAGACACTGAAGAATCATCAAAACGACTTAAATTCACCCACTACCTTCATGGAACTTATTCACACTGATAGATTTCAAATGAACAGTAGGACGTTTTCACTCCTGACTCTGAGGCAGGTTCATGTTTTTTACGTTGTTGACATTTGGTTCAGACCAATACGTCGTCTTCATCTACGAGGCTGCATCTGACGTCGACACTTCGTGTAACTTCCTGTGACTAGACTGAAAATCTGAACTATCCAAACAGTGTTTCCACACTTTAAATGAACTAAACTGCAGTTTGATCCAGACTGAGACCAGCTGTTTGGTCCACATCGTGGTCTGGAGGTTTCACAGAAGCCCAGACCAAACCAGGTTGGTCTGAAAGAACCCCAGTGGAAATGTTTTGGAAGCGCTTTGATTTATTTATCTCATGACACAGACTCATGACTCATGAAAAGCAGATCAGATGATGACATAGGACAACGGTTCTAAATGCTGCTGCTGGTGTTTCCTCATGACAAACAAAGGTCGTTGTGTTGTTTTCCATCGACTTGTTGATAGCGTTAGTGTTACTGTTTACAGCCTTAAGGCTGTCCGACACAAGCAACTACATACGTGTGATTTCTGAGTCCGTTCTCACTCCTGAGTTGTCAGTTTTCAACCCTCGTGTTGGCCTGTAGATCCAGACAGAAGTCAGTCCTGAGACGACGTGGACCAGGTGACATTGTTAAGAATCAGAAACCTCAGTAGGAGCTGCTTCAGTTTTTGGACTCAGGACACCAGGGTTCATGTGTATTTTTACATTTTCTCCCTTTGTCTTTCTTATTTTGAAACCAATTTGTTGTTGTTGTTTTTCTGCCTGAACTGAACCAAACCGTAACCATGAACGTGATGCTGTAAAGGTCCCTATGCACTGAAATGAGACGTCAGTTTGTGTTGAGTTGGACGGAGAATGTGTAGGATTCTTCCTGTGTTTACTTTCTTGCTCCTGGTGGCGTTTAGTGATGCATCCTGGCTTTTTTAACCTGAAAAGAAACCAAAGCACCATTTGACCAACAGGTTTGACTCTTCAGGCTGGAAAAGTTTCATCAACCAACTCCTCTTTAACACATTTGAAAGTTTTGACTTGAACTAAAGACACAAAACTGCGTCTGTCGGAGGTGTTTGGAGCTGCCGAGGCATCATGTGTCACCATGTTTCATCTATTTCATGGTGCAGGACTATGTCACCTCCTCATGTCGCTGCTTCTTCAACATGGGATGGAAACTACGCAGGTGGGAGGAATTCATCCTCCACCTTTGTCACATCCTGTGTTGATTTTCTTGGACGATACAAAGACATTTCTGTGTGAAAATGAACCACAAAAAAAAAAAAGAAAAGCCAAACCACGGTGTCTCTGGTCTTCAGAAGCAATACTGAGTGTGCCGTCATTCCAGAACGGTTTGTTCCCACGTCGTTCGTCATGTCACAAACCACCGACAACGAGCAGCGAAGCATCGACTTTATACTGAAACTCAACTGAATATTCAACACAAGAACTAAAAGACGAGCTGTGAAAATGAGTAATTAACCGATGTTTGTTCTGAACAGTTCTCTGACCACATCACTGTGTTTCACACTCCTGGAAAGTGTAATCTGAATGTTGCATATGTATGAAAACGCTGCTGTTTTATCCACCTGTGCTTCAGTCCATTGTAATGAACTGTTCTGGGATCAGTTCTGCCCTGATTTAAAGACTGTGTGTGTGTGGTTGTTTTTTTGTGCCAAAATCCAGACAGTTTTATGGTCTTTTAGGGACAATTTAATGTGAAATTCTCTCTTTTCCCTGTGATCATCGTTTCTGTCAGTGTCGAAGCAGAATTTTACAAATAACAGACTTTGAAAACAAAATGATGAATCTTCCAGAATTAAGGAGAGTAAGCATCTGAAACTCTGTCTGTGGCCACGTTTAAGTAACGAAAAGCTTTAACATTAGAGAAAGATCTTCATGAAAGAGTAAAAGCTGATCTGAGACGTAACTGAACGTCCTGAACTAACCTAAACTCATCTGAAATCCAACCGTGAAAGATAAATCCAAAATCCAGGAAACAGACACAGTTTGTAAAAAGGAAAACCTTCATGTGAAAGGATTGAAGAGAAGCTCATTGACACCAGGACAGAAAAGAAAAAGTACATAAATATCATGTTTTAACATGAAACGTTTACATGAAACATATTTTCATGTTAAGATGTTTTTAAGTTACAACCAGATATTTTCACATTTGTTGTTTCCATGTTATAAATGTTCGAATAATTGTACGATTTGTCTTGTTATAACAAAGCATTTCATGTTACACTTTATATTACCAGAACATTTCCATGTCATAATATCATGAAAATATCTTATCGTATCTTATCTTATCGTTATAACAGACGTTTCTGGTTGAAACATGAAGCCTTTTTCTGTTTCTGTTCTGACAGTTTTACACAGTAACATGTGATGAACACAAACTAAAACAATAATTAATAATACATTTATATTAATATGATACGAGGACAAACAAAAGCCACGTTTCCACCACAGGAACCAGGTCTAGGTTTAGTTCTGGTCTATTTTACAGGATCAATACTTTATGATTTCTGAGTCCAGGACGGTGGGGGCGGGGCTTGCATCGCTGAACATTCCTGATTGGTCAGTGTTTTATTTCATCCACTATTTTTAAAAAGCTGTACATTTCTCGTTGTGCTTCATGGATTTAAAGAAGAAACCATGTGACAGATGAACCAACGATGACAGTTTGTTAAAAAGTTGAAATGACGTAAAAACGGACTTTCTGACTTTTCCTCACATCAGTGGATTCATTTACATAATTATCACAGGTTTTCAAACGCAGACAAACCAACGTTGAAGGAACATTGTAACTGGAGTTGTGAAAGTAAAAGTTGTGGACACTTTGGGTGGAAACGTGGCTTTAAACATCAGTCATTTCTTAAAGTTTTAACTCTTTAAACTTATATTTTATTTTGATGAAGGTTTTGATGATTAATAAAGTAAAATAAGCAACTTCACTTCAAAAATCCCCAGAAAACTTGTAAAAATGCAATTACAAAGTATAAGCATGTATCAGAAAAAGATGTAGCTTGAATATTAAGGATTTGTTTTTAGATGTATAGGTTTATTTCTTGCAGATGCATTTCAATACGGACTTATATAAAAGAATGCTGTTCTAACACAGTTTTGTCTAATATCCACCAGTTTTTAATGATGTCTTTTTACCTCCTATGGCCGAACAAAGTGTGAATCCCATTTCCCACAAGAAAATTGAAAACATATGGATATGAAGCAGAGTTTCTCAAAAAAAAAGGCAATTTAGCTGCTACGATCCAGTGAAAGTAAAATGAAAGGTGCAGGAGGATGTGGGTTGGTAAAAGAACCAGGTGTGGTCTAGTTAAAGCGGTCCCGGGAGGACGGAGCTGGATCTAATTGGTCCAGTGAGAGCTTTAAAAACCCAGCCTTTTACCTGCAGCATCAGAATCGATGCAGAGACCTGAGCTGGTTGTTGTTTGTTGGGAACAGTCAGAGACATGCACATGTCTGGTCGCGGAGGCCGGCACTAAATGAGAATGTACGCGTTTTCCATTTCTACTGTTTTGCACATGGCCTTGGAGAATGTTTCCTCTGAATGTCTGTAACACTGACGAGAAAAGAAACTGACGAAGCCCCGGAAAACATGTCTTAATAAAGGAACGTTCACTGTGAGAAGCTGCTTCCGTCTGCTTCTTATTTCATCATTAAGGGTTTAATGATCACACATTTACAAAGACCTTTCAGACACTCAATGCAGTTTTATGTTTTATTTTAAAGAGTTGATTTGTCTGAGAACTTTAGAGAAGGTTAAAGATTTTACCCATGGTTTTGTATATGAGGTTCTTTCAAGACACTTGAAGTTTTTGTCAAATCCATGTAGAACATATGTTTTATCATAACATCGTGACTTACTGTACTATTGTCATCCTCCCTGATGCCGTAACACTAACGCATCTCATTAAAGATGCTAATTGTCTATACTCTACACGCTGATTCTTCATTGTCTGAAGTCGTCATTTCATATCATTATTTATGACAAACAACACGTTACACAAACTCTGCAGGTTAAACACACTCAAACTCACTCAAATCACTAGACTGGAAGAAACACGTCTAGCCACGGTGATGCTAACGGCCCATAATGCAACGCTGTGTAAAATACTGTAACACACTGATACTCTCCATCTGAAAACAAGATCACATGATGGATTAAGATCCATGTCAATCTGAGATCATGAGATGAACCTTGACTCTGATGAAACCATGTGTCCATGATGTGAAGACCGCTGTCCTCACATGAGTCCTGGATCCTTCAGGTGGACTCAAGACCATCTGGATTCAATGATAAATATCATGTATGTTTAAGAGAGGAGTGAAGTAAGACGTCTGTTAAAATGAACGACCGTCCTAAACATGTGGGTAAACTCACATACGTGTTGGGTGGCATTTTAAACACGCATATCTGTACTTTCTGCTCCTTACATCTTCAAAACAGGCCTTAGTTTGAACACATTTAAGCAGAAGCATCAGTTATTTATGTTCCTTTTCCTTCTACATCACCTCTTTGTTTCCCTCCTTCAGATACTTTTTATTTATGACACATCTTCCTGCTCTTTGTTCATTTCTGTTTTTGTATTGTCTACGTCTCTACAAATCTCTCTCTGGTCACAGAAGTCAGTCTCCATCTCTGTCCTCTGCTGACTCTGTTGCCGCAGTAATGGTGAGATCTCTTCCTCTCAGTTTAGAGGACTTGTCGCCGGGAGCAACACCATGTCTCCAAACTGTTTACACCAGGAGAGGAGGAGAGGAGGAGAGGGAACGGTAACGACAAGAGAAGGTCAAAGGGTAAGAAATGATGGGAGGAAACAAAGAGGTGACGTGAGGAGAGCATGGAAGGACACAGGAGACGAGGGGAGATGAAGAGGAGAGGAGATAAGGAAGCACTAAGATGGAAGATAAGTCCATAATAATTTTTACAGACATCACCTCCTGTGAATCCCTCATAGACAGCAAGTTTAAACAGACATCACTTCAAAATGTCTTCACTCGTCTGATGAGGATTCAGCAAAAAAACATCTATTCAATTCACTTCAAAAGTCCAGAAATTCATAAAGAAATCATAAGATTATAATCCATAAGTAAAGTCATATTTAATTAAGTGAAACGACATGTTTAATAAAATGATTTATCCTATATTTTAAAATTAAATGACAAAGATCTGTTAAATAAACACTGTCAGTGTCTTTGATCTGATATCGTCTAAATATTCTCACTGTTATTAAATAGTAAAATATTGAAACTTTCTGGAGGCATTTTACCTTTTCAGCTCCAGGAAACATTTTACAATCAGGAACTTTCTTAACTTTTCTGTAAAAACTTGAAGTTGCTTCTACTTCTGCTTCTGTTCCTTTTTTTCATCTACAAACCTTCTCATCACTCTGTGATGGTTGAATGAAGAAATTGAAGCTGCTTTTACTTTTACTTACTAGTAAATTTAAATTCCTTTAAATTTTCCCAGTAAATGACAACTTACTAGGTTACTGAGAACCTCCTGAAGCTCCAAAAGTTACCGCCGCCATTACACACATACTGTATATAAAAACATCTTTTTCATATTGATTGTGTAGAACCACTTCTGAAATCTGCTGCTTTTCAATCAAACACTGACTGACTGCACTGCTTACGGCAAAACCACCCACCATATCTACAGAAACATCATCCTCTGACACAGAAAGCACTCTGCTCCTCTCACACTTTTGAAATGGAAAAGGATTCTCAGACATGAGGAATCGAGAAGTTTGTTTGAGCCGAGCGTCCACGGGGAAGCTTCTCCTAAAGGCTCTGTCCTCAGCCAAAGGTGGAGCAGCTTCTGACGTCCTGGTTCCTGACCGAGTGGAGACACCTTCAGACCTCCATCCAAATGCGAATATTTATGACCCATTTTACACAAAAGTACGCGTGGTAACATTCATGGGATGCAGCGAAAATGGAAAAATCCTGAGAAACACATGGAGGTTTTCCTCATAGAACCTGAAAAACTAACACTAGAACTAATTAAAAACTACACTAAAACCAGTCAGTTCCTTGAGCTTGAGCTCTCATCAAATAACCACAACTAAAGTGAAATCAAGAACCAAACTGAAAGACTCAATAAAAGTTCAAACTAATGAACATTTCAAACTATCTTAGTACGTCTACGAACACAGACAGAAACTGGAGACAAGACGTGGGTTAAGACTGATCAGAATTCAACAGAAACAGTAAAACTGAGAAAGTGAGCTGCAGAACCACAGAAACAAATATAGGCTTTACAAATATATAGCTTTTTTAGTCCATTTATTATTTGTCTTAAGAAAAACCAGGGAAATTAACCTGTTGAAATGTGTTGAATTGCACAGCATCACATCTGTATTTGTGTTAATGTTTTGATTGTATGTATTTCATCCTCCTCATTGATGGAGATGAATGTCCTTGATGTTAAAGAAGTCAACGTGAGGCCGTCGTGGACGTCTCTGGAATGTGAAATCCAAAGACTCAGATTCATGGAGTCCCGTAAAGAGAAACAGAAGAACAGTCAACATGAATCATTTCCCCACGAGGACAATGAAGGACAAGTTAAACTAAAAATTCTGCCATTGCTCTTTTATTAACACTATTGCAAATTAGCAGTGCATTTAATCTCTGCTTCTGGATAAATGTGATAAAAATGTGGCAACAGCAGCAGTGATGTATAATTTACTTTAACACAGGAACAGAATTAGATTCACACAGAACAGTGTTTTATTGTGATGCCTTTGTTTGTTGCTGCCTCAGACACAGATGAATAACGTGAACATAAATGGACTTAGTGGGACTCAGATTAGGAAGAGATGAATAGATGTCAAAGTGCATTATTCAAAGCGATGAGCAGAAAAGAAGACGTTAATAGAAGGGAAGAGATAAGAAGAGGTAGGTGAGCTGTAAGACCTGGTTGTGGACAGAGGACGGAAGACGTTTAAACCGGATCGACCATCCCTCAACGTGGTGAATGCTCTACGCTGGTGGTTTCCACCTGGTTTCCAGACATCCTTCAATAGGATGACCTGAGATCGATTTCCTGGTCACAGGAAGGAAGAGAAAGGAGAAGAGATGGAACCAAATAATGACCTGAGAGGAGGACCTGGATTCACGAGGATCCGACGACAGGCATGACCCCCAGCTGACCTTAACAACCTGCATGAACAAGCCCACGGAGGGTAAATCATAGGCTGTGTGTGAGGAGTGGACGGAGCCACCGTCTGTGACCATATTAGGACAAAAGGGGCGGAGCTGTAAGAGTGTGACAGGTGAGTTAATGAGCTAAACAAACAGAGTCAAAGTAACAAAGTCATTTTACGTCTCGTTAGTGTAACTTATTAAACACAACTACAGTGGAGATGTTTGTCATAAATAATGTGTTTTATTAAATAAACGTCAGC
>JAPQRN010000002.1:4876847-4888257 GCA_037367275.1 Coranthus polyacanthus
AGACCACAATGACTCCTTAGTATTTATAGAGACGAGTTCAAAGGAAGTCTATGGAGCCAGGGCTTTATGGAGCAGCACCTAGTGGCCTTCAGCGGTATTACACAGGAACAAACTAAACAACTGGACTCACTTTGGAGACCAGGTCCTGAGCCGATGGTTAAACACTGGAACAGTTAGAACTGGATGCCTCTGGTGGAATGTAACTGTACTCAAGTAATTAAGCTTTTACTTGTACTTGAGTATTTTCACAGTGTGTATTAGTACTTTTACTTAAAGGTTCAGTGTGTGAATCCCCTACAGTGCCCACAAAAAATGTGAAAGTCCTCGTTAGAGTCAGTGTTTATTTAGTCTGTTGTGGTCTTTTCGGTTCAGGTGATATTAACTCTGATCCAAACTCAGACACAGGAGACAGTGATGACCCTTAACACTGGACATCACCGGATAGAAGAAGAAGAAGAAGAAGAAGAAGTAGAAAAAGAAGAAGAAGAAGTGTGTCCCGAGCTACTGTAGAAACATGGTGGAGTCTGTTGATAGAAACCTCTTATTCTGAAGGAATGAAAACACAGTGATTCTCATTTTCAGCTGGTTATAGTCTAATGAAAACATATTCCATTTCTTCAGTTATATCCTCACTCTGGACCTTTATATAAAGGATTAAACACTGCTCTTGGATTAGAGGTGAAACATGTTCTAAACAAGTCCAGTTCTTACTGACTGAGAATCTACAAACATGTCAACATGAACAGCTCAGAGACTGCATCACCTAAAGCTAGAAAACAGCTCTATGTTCAGTAGCTGCTTTCACTGATGTAAAGCATTGCATTAAAAAGCAGCTCATGTGAAATGCATGGTGCTGCTGATTGAATACATGGGCCGCATTAGAGACTCTCCTGCTCCCTCTCGGGTTAATGAAATCCCGTCTCTCGCTGACCGTAAGTGCAGTGCAGAGCTTTACGTGGGAAAATTAACCCCAGCGGACCTATTCCTCCCCTTCCAGATGCAACCACCATTTGTATCAATTAGGCAGCGGCAGGATTACTCCAACTGCTGCTGCAGCATAACTTAAAAAGTGCTGGCAATTCAGGGACACGATAAGAACCAGAAGAAGAAGAAGGTGGTCACAGATCTGCAGGTCTGCTCTGATTAGGGATGCATTTACATTCTGCACAACACGGACGCACAAACATCACCAATAGCAGCCGTTTGGTTAAACAAAAAAATGTCAAATGACGTAAAAAGTCAAACCACAGTCATTTAACATTTAAACAAACCTCAGTCTGATGAGTAGTTACTCTGGATGTGTTACTGATGGCATTTCTCAGAGTTACAGCTGTATTCTTTGTCATAAGGACAGTGTGTTTGATCAGTTTATTCATTTATTTAACAGGAAACATGAACAAAAAATGACCTCATGAGAGAAAAGATGCATCATTCATCCACTAGTTAAAGACGGACTGTGGATGTCTTTTACTAGTGGATGAATCTGGTCCGTAGCAAAAAGTCTGTATTTACACGTGGACGTCTTCAAATACACATGGACATGTTTAAATACATGTGGAATGTCCTGCTTTAAACTACAGCTACGTCTACACTAATACAGACTTTTTGCTACGTTTACACTAGAGCTACATGATTTGGTGAAAATGTCAGATTGTGATTATTGTGGGTGATACTGCACAGATGAGTCACTTATGAGTCAAGTCAAACAAACTTCAACTAGCACCAAAAATACAAAACACAAGAAGGTCTCAGTGTCACTGAATGTCAAACATCACCGGACGACAGAGGTTGTGTTGGTTTCTGTCCATTATTTCACCTTAAAGGTAACGTCTGTAACAAAACCGTTCAGACTCCGCCTCCAGAGTGGTGGTCGCTGAGTAGGAGAACCAATCAGGATCCGGATCGGGTAGTGACAGGGAGGTGGGCGGAGAGAAATGGGTGAAGATAAATACGAGAGGATAAATACATGTAATTGTGCTATATATTATACATCCGTCCTCCAGACGTTAAGACCGGTTCATTGACTCAACAAGTCTTTGTGTTAAATGTTTCTTTTAACTTGTTGTTTCCATGGCAACACAGTGCTTCTCATTAATTTAACCAGAGACAGACTTGATTTAATTGATTTCCTGTGAGAAAATGTCACTGATGGTTAAATTATATAAGTTGTCAACTCGACACACAAGGTCATTATAACCCTATACTAAGACAGTCGTGTGTAAAAGGTCAAAGGTCTTGTCCTGAGCTTCGGTTTGACTCGAGACAAGCGTTTGAGACTTAAAACCACATTAAACACAACCAGGAGTAGATGTGGGTTTAAGAGTCACATGAGGCTCCTTAAAAGACATGATGGACTTCAATAAATGAACATTATATCATATCCATCAACAGTCCATCATTGTTTATTTGTTGATTCAACATGGACAGGTCAGTTCAATCTTCATTTTTCTTGAACTTTATTCCTTTAATTTTCACATGAAGTCAGTCTGAGACTAAAAGTGTTTGTGATGACTGATATTACATCTGTTTCCATTAGATCTAAATGTCTTTTATGTGAAGCTCAGATAAATTTGTGGACTTTTCCAAACGTCCACAGAAACACTGAAGACAAAGAGCTGTGGACGTCATGTGCACTGAAGCTTTATTTGATGAATCTTATACATCGTGTCACTATATTACAGACATATTACATTATATTACATGCAGAGTGTCTCTGGAGTCATTAGCGTTTCATGGTTAAATGTCTTTAAGTCTTAAAAATGCATGCGCTTTGAATAAAAAAAAGTCTATTCCAAAATGTCCCACCATTAATTTAGTAAATACATTAAAACATAAAAACATTTAAAAAAGGAATCGGGTCAAAAAAGAGAGAAGTGAACAGAAACATTGAAAATCTGACATATTCTAAATGTTCATGTCAGTTATGTTGAATGATTCTGATTATTTTTACAAAGTCGCTCATGAACGTTGAACACGTTGGGTGTAAATATTGCACTGTTTCACTTCATAAGGCATAAATCAAAGTGCAAACAAACTACAGTTGTTCCTTTTCTACAGAAGAAGCCGACGGTTGAACTGATTTCTAAACGGCTTTAAAAATAAAACAGTTTGACAGATCGAATTAATACCAGTTTGTGAGGTAGTAATAAAAGAAACACACAGAGAAAATGATGAAACTCCTCCCTTTAGTTGATGTGTTTGTCTCCTACCTGAAGGAATCATTTACATCGCATGAGGGTTGAACTCGATGCAGTTTAAGAAGAGATTTAACGTCAGATACGACGGTGGTAAAACGGTGACGGAAAGAAACACGACACCGAGCACCACACTAGTCAAACGTACACTCTAACAAAACAAAAACACACCAGGGAACGTGTTTTCAGCAGATTGTGTCTCATTACTCTGTGTTTTATTGAACTGAGGCAAAATCTTGACAATCATAACATCCATTGGAAATGTTCAAATGGACTTTTAGGTGAAAATCTCATTTGTACAGTTCATCAGCCGTGTTTATCTGATCTGATGTTAAGCAGATTTTTATTTGGTCTTAATTAAAACTTAGTTTAATATCAGAGAGACATAAAGATACAACAAGACCTAGACAAAAAAGTAGACAAAAAAGACGATGGGATTTTAAAGGTAGATAAAAACCCATCGTCATTGTCAAAGAAGAAGCAACAAAATCAACAAAAACCAACGAAGAACAAACGGGCAATCGCGGTCGACATTAGGCTGAAGGAATCTGTTCATCGGACAAAAACAAGCTCAGTGACATCACAGTGACCTTTGACCTCTGGCCACAAAAACCTAATCAATTAATGTTTGTATCCAACGATGTCCAGTCAAAGCATTTGTTTTTAATGTGATCAGGATGAACCGAGTCTCCATGTTTTACATTTCGACCTTTGTCCACGTTCTAACAAAGCCAAACAGTTCATTTGTAACAGTTTAGATTCCTGAATTCATTGTTTTTTCATTGTCATTACATCAGTCCTTAAAAATCCAGTTTTCATCCTCACGTCGTCCACACTTGTTGTTACTTCAGGTCGTTTCGTGTTTCGTCCTGTTGGACCACGGTGACTCTGTGCACATATTGTACAGACATACATACATTAATACTGAACAGAATCTGTCCGACATTTAACTGAGGCCAAATAACAATCAGATTAAACACGACTGATGATGAATAGTACAAATCAACATCATGGAATTGTCTTTCTTTATAAATTTCCCTCATAAAAATGATTAAAACATTTCCAACCTCACACAGACACATCTCATGTGTTTGTGTTTTATCATCACACACATTGTTCATCAAACCTGCTGAAAAGAGGTTCCCTGGTGTTGGACGCAGGAGTTTCCTCCTCCAACATCGTCAAATGTCCGACAGCAGCTAAAACATACAAAATGTGCCCTCGATGCTTCCTGCTCTCGTCGCGTCGTCCAACAGCGCCTCTTCATCACTGCACCATGTACGTGGACAACGTCTCCTCGTGTTTGTGTCCGTTCCGGGTGATGATCTGCTCCACGGCGATGTAGGTTCCCGTCAGGAACCCGATCAGACCCACCAAGCTGATCACCACGTTCTTGACGGACACCAGCGGTGACAGGCCTTCAGTGTGAAAGGCTGCGATCTGGAGGATGGGAGGGAAGATCAGGGCCAGGAAGCTGCTGCTGACGGAGCCCACCAGCGAGATGACCAGGTCCAGCTCTGGGATCAGGATGGCCAGAGCACCTGGAGGAACAACCACACAGGTGGGTTCACTACAAAATACTGTCAAAAAGTGACAAAGTGGATGAGAAACTAAACCTAGACTAAATTAAAGTGCATCCACACGTCTTTCAGCTCTGCTGTTGTTTGCACCGAGAAAACAGCTTCAGTCCTGGATCTGTGGATTCATTTCCTACATATGGTACTGTCTGTTAAAGCACTGGTTCCTGAACCTTTTCAGCTCCAGACACAACAAAATAAACCTTAAAGACAGAACATAATCATAGTCTCTGATCTGGACCTATAAAATGACTTCACATATTCTCATCAAGGTTCCGTACTGACGGGTCTCGTATAGTGTTGGATGTCTGCAGGTCACGCGAATATCACTGCTGTGAACAAACACTACATGAGAATGAGTGGATGAGATGAACAGAGGACAGTTTGTCCATTGTCGCATACAGAAACATCATCAGTACATGACATAACGGAGCAGTTCCAGACAAGGGTTAGGGAAATAAACGCTGCATCCTGAGAGTAAAGAGCCTGAGGGAAGAGACGGATGAGGTCAGGAAAGATGACCACGCGCTGGGAAATAAATCACACATTTGCTGCTGTGAGAAAATAAAGCGGTGATGGTGGGATTTTTTTCATGCGTCGACAGGAGCGGAGGCTGTGCCGCCGTAGTCATCGGGGATCTGAGTCACCATGGAGATGGCCGTCAACAGCTGCAGGCAGCCGCGCTTGGACAAAACGGTCGAAAACACGGCGAGGTGTGTGTTTCTGCACCGGAGCTGCTGTCACACACATGAACACACCTGAAAAGACGCAGCCGCTCAGGTGGTGTTGTTCTCTCTGTACGTCGAGCAGCCATTACCAGTGGCTGATAAAAGACTCTTTGAACCATAATCAATTGTTCACTGCTGTGTGTTCACAAAGTCTGTCAAATTAACCTATGGGGCGACGGCAAGGTCGAGCTTTCATGTGACAAGTCCGGCTGAAGCGCCTCACTGCCGTGCACTCCCGGGGAGAGGAAACCTGTCACTTCTAGGAAAAGACGCTTGCTGTTGAAGGGCGCTTTTCAAACTGCGTCAGAAGCTTCATGAGCCTTCAAACAAGTCAGGCAAGGGAAGGCCAAAGAGGAGGAGGAGAGGAAGAAGGGGATACCTAAAGCCGCTAAAGGCTAAAAGTAAAAGGCTGGCTGTGTCCCTGGAGACGGAGGCAGAACGTGGATCATCAGGCAGCTTCAAAGGCTGAAGAGGGAATGCTGTGTGCACACTAATTCAGAGCAAAGAAACAAAGACAAAACAGTCCGCTTTCTTCTTGTCAGCCTCTGGGTCTGGATTTCTCCTCTCGACAGTGAGGAGAGAATCTGAACCGTGATGTTCAGATTCTGATCTGAGGAGGTCCGGAGTCTAGAGCTGGACTTGTCTGACTGGGTTTAACCTGTTTAAATCAACATCACAGCTTCTTTACACCCACTCTGTCCCACATTTAGATTTTGAAGAGAATACATGAGTTCATCAGATTAAAATCAGGTTTACATCCACGCATCAGAGATTTCAAACAAATCTTTGGAAAATCTGCAAAAGTTTGTTTCAGAGGAAAATGAAAATAAGACGTGAGATGATAAAGATTCCCATCGGGAGATTATTTTGTTGATTTTAGCGATTACGTTGTTCATTTGTTGTTCATTTGGTTGATTATTTTGTTTATTTTGATGTAATGATATCAATTCAGTCTTGATTCTTATTTAACTATTTCTTCTTTTAATTTTCTGTCGTTGTCATGTGAAGTCGATCTGAGACTAAACGTCCATGTGTTTGTGATCAGTGTTTTATTTAATAAGTCAGATATTAGATCTAAATGTACGTCCATGCCTCTTTGGTAACACGTCCCACGTGAGAACAGACTCTTAGTCCACATGACTCTCGCTGGGACCTGGTCTTTCTAAACTGGACCAGGACACGTACAGACTGGTTAAACCGAGTGCAGCACATTCTAGTCTCTGATGGCCTGGACACTTTCAGAAGCAGCTCACTGGTCCAGACTTTGAGACTTTCCATTTGATTTGGTTTTATTTAAGACTCAGGAAGGTGAAGGAGAACAGCTTCGAACCATCCGGAGGTCTGACCAGGTCTCCAGGAAACCCCAGAACCAGCTCACATGGGGTAATACTGTGTCACCTTTCAGGACATGACTCTAATATTCTATTAAGTCTGACACTTAAACTGTATCTAATGTGGTTCGTTTCCAATGGTGTCAGTTATTTTTTCATATCTTCTTTTCCTGCTCCAAACCATGGTTATTACATCGACCTTTAAAAACCCACCACTGGTCGACGTCTAGTTCATTTAGTGTCTCATGATAAGAGTCCACTCTGTAACGCAGTTTAAACAGAAGAACTAGAAAAAGGAGGAGGATGAGCTGTGGAAACACATGGAGAGAGGAGATGAAGTTACTGGAAATATGGCCCAATGAAGTAATAAAAAGTAGAAACCACATAAAAACAGCAGAACTTTGAATGAGATGCTGAGAGAAGAGTACATGAGAGGATTAGATTAGTGACAATGAAATCACTTCATCTATTATTGTTGAACTGACATCATTTGACATAGACGTTGGCAAACCAGTCAATGTTAGAAGGAGACACAGAACATGGAGGCGATGATGGACGAAGGTAGATCTGAACCATACTACGTCACTGTTTCAACATGCTTGTCTGGTATGTTCACTACTTGAACATTTTTTAAAATTGTGATCTTTCCACAATCACATAATTTGTCAAAACAATAATTTTTTTCCCTCGTTCAGCATCAGTAACAGGTTTTTACAGCTCACACAGAGGGGAAGGTGCAGACTGCTACTGATATTTACTTCATTTGACAAAAACTGTAGTTGATTAAAGCAAAAATGTTATGATGATAAAGGTCAAATCATTATTTCTTTCCAGTTTAAAGGGTTGACATTTGGTCGTAAGTTAACGTTGAAGAAACCAGACAGTAATTTGTAGTTTTAAATTAGAAACCAGGTAAAAGACAAAACAAGACGGAAATGACATAAAAGACACAAAGCAACGTTGTCCTTAAACCAGCTGTAAGTGTGAACAACAACTGAAAGAACGTATGGTCTCCTTCACACTGAGCAGAAAGGAGCCTCGAGACCCAACTGACGAGCGGATCGGGCTCCCGGGAGTCCACTCTGATGTGGATGTGCCACTCAATGGACTGGAGCTCATTAAAGACGTTCTCTGTCTCCATCACTCCCAGTCCGATTCACCGAGACCAGTGCAGCGAGCAGCCGAGGTCTGCATCTGCTCGAGACTCCAGAAAACAAAGAGCTCACATCGAACAAAGGTAAAAGCAGCAGTCGCTGAAACAAAGGAGAATCATCAAGTTTAAGGTCTAAATCACAGAACATTACACGACCTGGAGCCTTCGAATGTGGCTTTTCAATATAGTTAAGACAGAATCTGTCCAAAATCACAACGTTTACATGTACTATTATTACCCTTTTTACAGGGTGAACAAGGTAACACTCACCAACACATACATCGATCTTTAAGAACCTCAGTGAATATCTGGAAGTAGAGCTGGGTGATCAAATGTCTACACTGTTTACATTGTCAAATAACGCACAACATGTTCTACATCTAGAAGAAGAGTTTTTAAACCCACAAACAACCATCTTTTACGTCAGTTTCATCTTGTTGACTAAGAACTCAGATTGAACTCGTATAACATTCAGAATGAGTTTGGTTTAGCTTAATCAGGTTTTTAACGACAGTTTATGACACTCTGCCTCTTTGTTTATTCAGATCCGTACATTGGACACAACCACATGTCCAACAGAGAGTAGAGATGCACGTCCAAAAGAAAAGCCCACGTCTGTGATCCAAAGGAGAAACACCTACTGTTAAACAGTATGAAAGACTTGGAGATCAACTTGGAGGTTTCTGGATCAGAGCAGATATCGTGACACTGAGCTTTTCCAGAAGGTGTTTGTTTTGTTTGTTTGTGAGTTTAAATGTAGTCAATAAGTCACGTCGCTCGACTGTCACCAGAGCCTATGAGGTTTCAGTCCAACCTGTCAATGATGAATCTATAAACCACGATGGTACAAAGAGGAAAACAAAGCCATAAATCTCCTGCATATGCTGATTCGCCTTTTTATCCACGATGCATCATTTCACGAAGTGGCTTTGATTCCTAATGATCATGAAGTTGGCATCAGACACACTTTGTCTGCCAATCTGTCTCAACGGTTTCTCATTTCCCGTCCACACTGTATCAACCTCCATCACTGGGTTGAGTCAAACATCAGCTTTTCTGCCAAAGTGGAAATACTCACTGTGAGATGCAGAGACTCATACAAAGTCAAACTTTATCCATGACTTTTATTGAAGTGATACTAAAGACTAAAACCTGGTTATATGTTAAACTCATCAGATTTGTATGTGCATTATCACCAGGTATCATTCAGTTTACAGCTCAAAACACCATCAGTGTTAAGTATCGCTTTAATCATACTGAGTTCTTTCTAAAATGAATGATCTTTTTAAAGCAACTTCACATCGCTGAGTTTTATACTTTAACTCTACAACTATGTTTTTCTCACTATATACATGTAATAAACAAACACCCGTTATGTGTGAACTAATTCCGGCTGAAATGAAAAGCTCAGCTCTGTTGTTTACCAGTGTCGACTCGAGTTTCAAACTTTCTTTGTACGTCGATGTCACAGATGGAAGTAACACGTTGGTGTTGGTCTTCATTTTCTGAACAGTCCTTTGAGCCCATGTGAGTCATCGTGGATCTGGCATTACTTAGAAACTATTTTTCTGGACAAAGAGACATGTTGGCTGGAGGTGGATGTACATCCAGTTGTAGAAATGTTTTCCTGCTTTGCAATTACAAGTTTTGTTGGAAGGGGTGGTTGTCCCTGCAGAACTATTCCTCCCAGATCCTCTAATAATACATACAATTTCTTAGGGTTAAATTAAATTGTAAATTATAAACCATTGTCGCCCTGGGGGCGGTGGAACAGGATGTACACTCATCAAAAGGACCATTTCAATTTATCATTGCTCATGGTTGTTTAAAATTACAAGAGTATATGGTAAGAGAGGCTGTCATTTCCACTGCTCCCTATGAGCATGTGTGAGGATTCATTTAATCAGGAGGTGACAGTCTGCTGCAGGGCCTCTAATCAATGCGGACTGTCAGGGTTATTTATTTCATTTATCTTTAACCTTTATTTAACAAGGAAACACACATTTCTTTTAGGCAGCACAGACATCCAACAGCTGAACGCAGCTCTACATGGTTCACGTCTAGGTCTGGACGAGGACTTCTACGGACACGCTTTACCTTCATGTTGAAACACGTGACTACAAAGACCAGAGGCCGTCAGAGGGTGTATTTCCATCCAGCTGCTTTTATTCATTTTCAACTTGCTCATTAAAAAAACCTGAGTGGAGACGTATGATACACGTCAGGAATGTTTATACTGACACAATCCTAGTGGGAAAAAAAGAAGAAAAACAAGAAACAAAGCCAGACTATATGGTTCATCCAGACACGCCAGAGAAAAGAGGAAATATATAAAGTGTAACTCCTTTAAAAAGCCTCCATGATGCTGACATGATGAAACAGGAGGCATGTTTCATGTGACCAGAACAACACACCAATGATTGGATAAATGTATAGAGCCACAACTAAAACACCAACAGTAAGGGACCGTGTAGTCTGTGTTTTCAGACATGGTTTTAAACCAGTGAGTGAAAAGTGATGGTTTTAGATCCACCCAGACCTGAACCTCAGGTCGGTTCAAGGATCCTGACCTCAAAAAATATTAGAAAATAATTGATTACATTTTGTTTTTGTTTCATTTGTTGCAGGTTTCCTTGGTTTTCAGAACTCAGGTGATGTTGGCCTGTTTAATGTTTAGAGAATAAATTTGTTTGAGTGTTTTATTTAAGCCTTTTACTGGTCGTGAAACTCTACACTGTATGAAACTATGAAAGCAGATATAAGTAAATACCATCTTTATGACAGTGTCAGACACGAGGCTGTGGTTTACAGTGAACAGCTAGAGACACCACACGGTGCTGGAAAACAGACTGGAATTTACAACATAAATGACTAAAAATAGGATTTTACTTTTGCTCAGAGCATAGTTTATCACACAAAGGATCACAGACGTGAATAGTGTCACTGTGTCCTAACAGAATGAGAATGTGTTTGTTGTTAATTCCTGCATCTCCTTTTAAAACCAGGAACAACAGTAAACAAACCAAAATCATTTACTGTAATGTCTCAAATGTTCACACCAGCATCACTGCCATTTGAAGGATTTATTTGAATCCTATGATGTGTTGAACGTAGTGTTTGTGACATGACACAGAGTCTCCATCTTTAAAAATGAAAAGATGTTGTCCTTGTTGATTGTGTGTCTCTCTACGGGACCGTCAGGACGTCAGTGTCTTTATTCTCATGTCTCAAATCACTTCCATTTTCTCATCAGGTTTCTCATGTGAAGCAGATGAACACCAGTTAATTCTAAACGCTGCAGCACGAGTATTAACAGGAGCCAGAAAAAGTATATTAACATATACGTATATAACATATTTCCCCAATATTAGCTTCTCTTCATTGGCTTCCAGTAAAATCTAGAATTGAATTTAAAATCTCGCTGCTA
>JAPQRN010000002.1:4888357-4899106 GCA_037367275.1 Coranthus polyacanthus
AATAAATACATAAATTAATAAATCAATCATTACATAGAACTCTCCAAACTCAAAGTAGTTCACTAATAAAACTGGAACTGAACATCAAACTAAATGTAACTCTAGAAATTTAAATCATTCGATCCAAACAAATACGGTTTCAACTCCACCAGGTGTAAAAAACATTTCCATTGTTGATGCACAAAATGAAAATGTGGATAAAAAACATCTGGATGGAAACACCTCAGTGACAGATTAATAATGTCACAGCCTTAGGATGAATGATACGATTCAAATGGACTGAATGTTGGGTTTTTAACTGAGAGAAGACATCGAAATATTTACCACAACAGATACAAGAGAGAGAACGTTCAGAGAATTATTCTCTTTAAGTAAAGTTTTCACCGAAACCTTCAAGTGACGTCATCTGCTCAGTCCTGTTTATCATGTGTTCAGCAGGTTTGTTCTTCGTGCTGTGGTAGATGAGCTCAGATGTCACTACAATCAATAAAAACATCCTCTGAATTTACAGTTTACAAGCATAATACATAATCTGTATTAGTAAGGTCAAACAAAAACTTAAACAAAACAAAACAATGAATATCTAAAACACAGAAAATCCAATGGTCATGTTGAAGTCATTAGTTTGAATTTACATTGAAAATCACAGGTGGCCTAACCATTATAGATTTTTTTTTTCTTCAGTCTTTCACAAACTGTCAAATGCTGGAACCCAGACGACACCTAAACCCTGTGAAACTAGTGAAAACACTGAACGCTGTGTACGTCTCCAGTTCAATCCATGTCCATTAATTGGTATTTGTTTAGTTAGTGGGAACATCAAAAGACCTCCGTCGTTCTTTACATTTTTCAAGGTTGAAGAAAAGCGCAAACAGATAAAAGTCAAAAGCTTTCTCCTTTCAACAACAAACACATTAAGCTGTAAGCACCGTTGAGAATACTACAATTAAAATAATGACAAAAGCACTGGAGGCAAAGAGGCTCCCAGTGGACACTTCACCACCTCAACAAGCAACCAGCAAAGAGACGCCGTCCTCCCACAACTTGACACGATGCTGAACCATCTACGATGTTAGAGGGTCATCGAGCGCTACTACAACACAAGAAATAAATCACAACAACGCTTTAGAGAACTTTGTGATTGTCACAAACAAAGTGAAGACTGAGAAGACGGAGACAGAAGAGCTTCCTTCAGTCATCAAACCAAAGTGTACAGAAACACAGTCCTTCACACTGTACCAACCTCAATAGAAAGCTCCACTCAAGTTTCCAAACGCTTGTTTCATGCTGCAGATGTGCGAACTTTGTGAACTTCAAACACTGCAAAATCCTGCACTGCACTAATACTAAACCAAACACAGCATGTGTTTGAGACTGAACCGAGCTGATGCTTCATCTCAGAGGACAGAAGATTAACACAAGCAAAAGTTAAACGATGCCTTTTTGTGCTCAATCTTCAGCCTCATTTGAGGATTTGTATGATCAGTGAATTCACCCCGATGGCAGCGTCTACATTAGAAGACACGACTGGGTTCGTGCTTAGATTTCATTTTATCAAACTGTCCAATTAATGAGTGCACTTACTAAAAGGGGTTTTAGTTCAGACTGACATTAAACATGGTTGTTATCCTTAACAAAAGCTACAAAGTAATGAAAACTAGACGATCAAAAAAGATCTGAATTTGTTTTGTGTGTTTAAAAAGAACTAAAAACTAAAATAAACTGGAATAATTGAGAAAATGTCTGATTTATTTCTCTCATCTGACTCTTGTTGTCGTGTCCAATTTTTCTGGTTAATGACAAAAACACACGTTTTATCGTTGTCTTTGTGGATGGTTGTTTTCTGTCCTAAGTGATGTTTGATGCTTGGAGGCTTTGTTATTATATTCATATTTTTTCTTATCTTTCTGAATATCAACCAAGACAAATACCCCATATTACAAAAAAGTTCAACTGTTATTAGTTTCAACATTAGTTTTAAATTAAAAGTAAGCATTTTGACAAAATACAAAGTTTGCTAAACTGAAATTGAAACAAAACAAATCATAAAACTATTGTGACCTTGATTAGTACTGATCTGAAAAAGCACCACAATGGTCCATAAAATACAGACACTCACATTCTGTATTAACTGTTTTCTTCCAGTCGCCGAATCAGGTAAAAAAATGCAGTTGTTGTGAAAGTCTTGTTTTAAACAGCTGTGTGTGGTTCTTGTGCTCAAACTGACCTTCCTGTCATACACTCTCATTGGTTCATGAAATAACATGCCTTCACCTGACTGCGCATTCAGCGCGATGCACAGTCAGGTGTCTTGGCTTTAGGGATATAGGATATTGAGGTAATAGTTTATGAGGTCAGCAGAAAGAAAAGCTGAGTGGATAAAAGTGAAGAAAAGGCTTCGAGGCATCGAGGCTTCGTACAGTGTTTGTTAAAGTGCAGACTGGGAGGTGGCAGCTCTCCAAGACTCAAACAACCCAATCAACTCCAAGTATGTTGGAAATACTGTACATCATAATTTAAATAAGATTCATTTTGAGTTGCTTAGTGGCCAAAACACGTTGAGAAGCCCTGACAGAGTGAGAAAACACAGCGATGTGAGGAGAGGAGGCTGAGACAGAGCGAAGGCAGAGGAGTTGGAGGGCGAGGCTGACCTTCCCCGCCCAGCAGGAGGTCCAAGCTAAACACAGAAATCCTCAGGCTGACCTGTCTGCTTGCGGTTCGCCTCCTTCGCCTGTGCTTCTTTTAGCTCAGCTGACACACTTAGTGAACTCTGGTTTGGATGTTTGGGGACAGAGGTCGTCATTCAAGACATAAGACTGGTTTTAAAACATGACTCGCACATTCTGTGTTTAGACTCCAAACTGATCCCAGATCTGTTCTTCCAGGTTAAGGCGTCTGCATTGGGAGAGAGAGCGGTGACAAAGGAGTTCAAGTGCATGCACCATAATGGAAGCTGCATTGATCCGATAAAGAAAGCCCAGAGGGTAGTTCAGGGTTTCTCCTACCATTATACGACCTTCCCTCTGCAGCTGTCCAAATCCACAGTCTAAATCTAAAGATAAATGACCTGATGCTGTTTCACGTCTCGGTGGAAAAGAGAAGCCACTGTTATGGAAGCTGCCGTGTTGCTTCTGTACCGAATCATGGAGTAGAGCAGTAGAGTCACATCTGAACAAAACCTGAATTAAAAATAGCAGGTTTTAAAAGTGATTTAAAGAGGGTTTTTACAGCCCTGATCTCTTCAGGCAGGTCATTCCAGAGTCCAGGTGCCCAGACCGCCAAGGCTCTATCACCTTTATTAATTAGCCTGGACCTTGGAAGGACAAGATGCATCTTGGATCTCAGAGAGCGGGATGGGACAAAGGGCAATAAACGGCCTCTCAGGGCTTTAAAAGTAATCAATAATCATTTAAAATCAATCCTAAACGCAACAGGCAGCCAATGTAGAGATGCCAAGATCAGTGTAAAGTGTTCATGTCTCCTGGTCCAAGTTAAAGTCCTAGCTGTAAATCCTGGAAGGACTCTCTGCTGAGGCCACAGAGTAGTAATCTAGGACACTAGGACATGTGTAAATGACTGTTTCCAGGTTTTGTGCAGAGACAAATAGAATTTTGAGAAATTTGGAAATAGAGTTGGGTCAGTTTCCAGTCTGGTCTGATCTGGTCCAGTGTAGGAGCTTAAACCAGTTTGATTTATTCAAATCAAAAACATGGAAACAGGCATATTTTTTTGCTAAATTCTGACATTTTATACACAAAGATGAAAATAATTGTCAGTTGAAACCGTCATCATACAGTTTTTATAAATCAGTATTGTGCCAATTCTTGTACTGAAGTAACGTCTTAAAGAGTAAGAGGTAAAGGTTATTCAGGTCATTGTGTTCGAATGTCCAGGTACTTTCAACCATGTAAAGGCACATTTTACATATAACACGTGATTCAGTCTAAGAAAAATGTTGAAGGGCAACACACTGGTCAAAGGCCCAGCTTTAAATGTGTGCTGCTTTGACCTCTTGAGGTTTTACTGTTGTGTCTGTTGAGCTCTTTCTACAACAGATCTTCAGACCTGCAGTAGGTTCATCACATCATCTTGTGATATTTGGATCGCTGTCTTTTATGGTCACAGGGAAATTCAGAAGAGCTGAAACAGATGCAAGAAGCAAAGGCCAAACAACCGAGGAGAATAAGCTCCGCAAGATGAAAAGGTGAACGTGTGCACACATCATGTTTCTGAAAGGGTATGACAGTGCTACAGCGCAGCAACATGCAGCGAGCGTTTCCCAGTGGCACGCCACCTTTGTGCCGCAGTGCTCCAGGACCAAGCACAGAAAAAAGATGGAGGAGGCTCACGCGACATCCTCACGTCCTCTCATGTTCCCATCAACAGCTTAACAACACACGCTCGCTGCTCGACTCAAGCCTGTGGCAAAGTGACTCAGACAAAGGAGGCAGTTTCAAGGCAGAAATGAAGTGACCAGTGCAGCAAATGTAGCTCCAGCAGCAACGAAACCCTGAACTGAACCAGGGGAGTTTGGATGCAAACAGCCTCTGTATTTAAAGAATTGTCCAGAATGTGGATGTTTCTCCCTTTAAGGTGTGAATATGTGTATGATTACAGTGGTTTCCAAATTATTCTGATTGTGTTTAGTAGAGTTTTTAAGAAGATGAGGAGATGAAAGTGGTGAAAAATGGAACAGCCCACGTGACACTTTCAGCACGTTTCAGCACATTTGTGTATTCAGGTCAAACCCAGAGGTGGGGCTTTACAGTGGATATAAAAAGTCTACATGGTCCTGTTAAATGGGGCGATATGAGGAAGAGGCCCTCGCACTCCTCTGATCCAGAACAGTTCATCAAGAGAAGAGTGGGAAAACACAGCCAAGAACAGGAAGCTCAGAAGGTGCTTCATCGTATTTAAGGGGTGAGAACACTAATGCAACCAGATTTTTTTAGGTTTTTATTTTTCAGTACCTGATGTGTTTTCACCTTCTTTGTACAATGAAGGCAGAAAGAGCTCTGATATGGTCTTATCATCTTGGTTTAATTTGTTTTCCATCACAAAAACCTACCATTTTTACAGGCGTGTGTGGACTTTTTATATCCACTGAATCTGTATGATCAAAACAAAGGTCAAACTATTTCCTGCAGTTAGATGCTGAATCTTACAGACTGGGTCTTTAAAAGTGCTGTGGGAAGTGAGAAACAACACCGCAGAGTTATTCCAGTTAAGGACACCTGAACACACCGCTCACCTCTTGCTGTGTCCCGTTACCTGGAGATTGTCATTTCAACGTTCACATTAGCAGATAGAAGGCGTGTGTCAAATGTCACGGAGCAGCGTCATTTAGAAAATAGAAGTGGTTGGTGGTAAAAATGTCACATATATAATTGTCATATTAATGGAAAGATTTTACATAAGTGGCACCTTTCACTACAGTCAAACGTGTGTGATCTCTCTTCCTCTGCTGCTCTGAGGGTGAATGGAAATCAAGGTCGAATGTGCTTGAACTCTTTTCTTAGAGACTGGTTGGTGGTTAAATGAAATCAAATTGATAGGATATCAATGGAAACTCTCTGTATGAAGTAGGGCAGACAGTAGCAGCGCCACTCACAGCCAACACGCAGCAGTGGATTTATTTACATGTACTGACACAGCTTGGCTTTAACCTTAAAGTTTCTTCTTTTTATTTCACAATAGTACGGAAACAAATATTTTTTCCAGACGCTGTTCTTTTTTCTATACACCCCCAGCCCTGGAAATGACTAAAATCACATTCCACACTTTTCCATTCTGCACAGGAACCTAGTCATCAGGTTCTGTAACCATCATGGCTTTGTACAACTGCAAGAAACCAGACAAAGTCATGTACCATCTGTAGCGCTGCCACTCACTGGCTCTGTGATCCACAACAACATTAAGTGCAGCAGTGAGCTCCTCCACCCTCAGCCTATCTCTGCTAAATTAGAATAGAGTGCTCACTTCAAAAGGAATCTGCCTGCATTGAAATGAACTGACCTTTCAAATGGAGCAGGAGTCACAGCAGAGCTGAGCAGAGAGTTTTCTTCAAGCCATTCTCTCTTTTAACTCTTATCAGTGTGTTAAAGCTCAAAGTGAAACAAATAACAGTGAAAAACCTGGACGTGTTGAGGCTGCACTAACATCAAAGTTCATTTTACTGTTCTGCAGTGAAAAGTCCTGCAAAGTACAATCACACAACCTTTAGAGAGCAGAGTAAATTCAACACTACGGTTCATCATGTGACATTTTCATCATAGAGTAACTGTTTTCACGTTCGCCACCCTCAGCTCACTGCCACAAAAACATTTGAAAATGTTAACCCCAAGTAAACAAATATGTTTAAGGCATTCAGAGTTTATGCTCTAATCCCTCCTCACATGGAAGAATGAGACATTAAAATGTAAACAATTTCACAACAATTCCACAGAAAAAAAATCTCTCTTTTGGGACAGTAAACACTTTAAGATGAACCTCCTTCAGGCTCTGCTCTTTAAAGTAAAATGTTAACTTTCAGTCTAAGCACTCACAGGGGCCACTGTTGATGTTGTGTTTGGAGTTTTGGTGTATGTTACTCATGCATTTTTACTGTAGATTTTGTTGTAGAAGATTAAAAACTAGCTGAAGGGTGATGCACCTGCTGCCTTTGTATGGTGTTAGCCTGCGGTTCCATGAACACTTAGATAACCTTCCAGTGAACATCAAAAGAGGCAAACTCACTTCACTAACATAAAGCAGTGAGTGCAACAAAGACTAAAGCGTCTCCCTATGGAACGCAGAGAACTGACATCTGTTCTTCATTCAAAGACAGAAAGTCTCTGAGGCTTCACTCTCCAGGATTTACTTCACACATACACAGGCGATGGTACATTGGTTCGATCTCATTCTGTATTCCGATTCGGAAACAAAAGCAGCCATGTGCTTATAGATGTGCATGTAGGATCCCTCAGGAAGCAGGTCTTTTCTTGTAGCTGCACCTTCTTGAAACAGATGAAACCACAGGCCACCTCACAAATGACCTGCAGACATCAAGTGGCCTGTACATGCATTTATTCCCTTTTATTAGCTTATAAACATGCATGTGCAGAAACCTGCAAAGCGTGGAAAATGTCATCTGCATAATTCTCTATAGGCTCCAATCACAGCTAATAAAGGAAATGAAGATCCCGGGGCTTACGAATCCCGCCATTCTGCCGAGGATGGAGCTTTTACTTGATGTGAAGACTGGTGTGCAGAGAGAATCACAATGAACACACACTGGATTTACTGCAAGGAAAAACACTTCTTTCTAAGAGACACATTCCTCTGTCTTTTTCGATACGGGAGTAGAATTATCAACCTGGAAACTATCGTATATATTTAGCTGAAGTGATTACATATTGTATGTTTCCCCAACTACAGAAAGGCTTTAGACTGCAGTGTTTTTGCAGAGTGTAGAGGTGAACATCTCTACCTGGTAAGACAATTCCATTCACATCTACATACATGGGCTATGATACGTTTGAAAACAGAATGAATCGGTGTGCTGCAATTTGCTACAGTTCTCACTAACATCTGCTTCATTCATTTATAAATTAAAATCAACCGATAATATATAACGTGTCATTCCTTCCTTTCAAATAGATCTATTCGATAAAGACCAGCGGCTGAGTTACATTTGTTTTTCTACCACTGGACTTAATCTCCGTTCTACAGAGCATACAAATAGCCAGCGTTTTGTCCAACTTTCCTTCTTCTAAAGTCCACACCTCTTCCAAACCTTGGATTTTAGGTTTGATGATGCGCTTTTTACCACGTGGTTGTTGTCAAACATTATTCACGTTATGTTACTCATGCAGGGTTTCCCTTGGTTTTCAGATGGTTTAGTTTGTGGAAGATTTAAGCATGTGTGCAGGGTTTACGGGTCCTACTGCAAGAACAATAGAAAATAAATAATTCCACATAATTTTGGACCATCATCACTATATCTGTGTGCAAACGTTTGAAAAAGCAGGAGCAGATAAATAAACAGCTTGAAAACAAAACTTGCTAAAGCCATCCACTGGAGAGAAATACTGTACGACCATTAGATCTGGGAAAAGTAAAATACTGGCAGAAAAGGACAATGTGACCTAAAAAATGTGACAATGTGACCTAAACCCCATGTTTATGAAATGTAACCTGTTGTGTATCTGGGAAAACTCTGTTTAATACTTTTAAGTGGCTTGTACCAACCTTTTGTTTACTGAAAATTAAAAATTTCAAAAAGTTAGTTTTGATGCTCTCACCATCACTTTTACTTGGCTTAGGCGGTGGCAGAAATGATGTGGGTGCTGCAGCTGAACCTGTCAACGGTAGGAAAACCCTGCCACGTTACTCTCATAAAAGGTGAAAGGCCAATGCAAGCTGACGTGACACGGACCCAGGATTGGAGACGCTGCAGAATCAGCAGCAAAGCTTCGACAGATTCATAACTTCAAAACTGGGCCAGTGTTTGGGTCATGGGGTCCACGTATCCATGTGGTCCCATCTTCATAGATGGATCTTTACGCACACAGTCAAAGTACCTTAAACCAAATGAACGTCATGGAGGCATTTAAGAGACTGAACGTAAAAAGAGTTTGCAGAGGTCAAATAAAACAAAGCAGTGGCTTGATCTCAAACAGACGACAGGAATGACCTGCCAATCACCAATGTGTTTGGATGAACATGTGTGTGACTGTGTGAGACAAATTCATCAAACAGATGATTGGAAATAGTGTCAACATGGACTCAGATAATCAAGTTATAAGTCACTGATAACATAGACTTCAAGAACGAATACTTGACGTATAAGCTTTTACTGATAGGGAGTAATTCTAGTGTTAACAAACACTAGTTGACCTGACCCTAACCAGGTATTTATGTACTGAATTAAGTAACATTTGACGGTGAAGGTGAAATTCTTTAGTTGATGTTATATAAAGATACCTCGACTGAACTGAACATTAATAGACTTTTAACTGTAACTACAAAGTATTGCCAGCTTCCTTTTCACAAATATCATAAGGATAGTGGTCAAAAAGAATCAGAAAAAAATAAAAAAATTTCAAACCCTGTGACCGACCCGAGTCTAGACAGACGTAATGAAGAGAAATGAAACGTTCCACTGATGAGGAAACAGGTCTTCTCCAGTTAAATCTCCTCTGGAACATAACACATGTAGTAGATTATATCATACATAATATGAAAAACTAATTCACGTTCATCTTCGACAAACTGTCATTTGGAGGAAAAGGTAAGGTAAGGTGTGTGTTATTCAGATGTGACTCTAAGCCTGAACATGTATGTGTTGTAAACACATGACACGTGGATGAGGAGATCCATCCTCATTACTTCTAGTTTGGTCATCGATTTCCGTGTTCCTGTGGCCGACTCCTTTACTGCTTCACTTTGTTTTGGATGTGAGGCTGTTCTGAATGTCTCATTTATCCTTTCAGTCTTAAAACTGCACAAAGCTCATTTTAATGACATAAAGACGTACGATTCATCTGAATTCCCACGTCTCTGCAATCTCATTTTTACATGACGACCATTCTGTTGTGTTTGCTGTTGGAGGGAGATCCAACGCATCAGACAACAGACACACATCCGTCCACATGTTAAAGTGTCTTTGAGCAACACACTGAACCCCAGGTTTTGGTTTATTATGAGAAGACAGCAGGTCAGATTAGACTCATAGTGGAGGCAGTAAACATGTTCAAATGTATTTGGAGTAAATCTGCTTCACCCTGCACAGTCTGTGTAACGTGCTGTTTTACTGCTGATGAAATAATGACATGAAATGATGACTTCAGGCAGTGAATTATTACCGTAAGTCATTGCATGTCAGGGTTCAGAAGTCAGACCAGCAGCTTACAAAGTCTGATTTATGCAGATGAAAACCTAAAATTGCTTACTTTACAACTGCACAGACACACAAAAAACAGTGATAATGTAATTAATATTAAGGCTCCACGTTTCTCCATTTATTTTTCCATTTCTCCTGGATCTTTAAACTGCAGTCTTTTGTGGTTATATAATTTCACAGGTTGATACTCTGATTGTGATTCGATTAGTTGTTGCAGCTCTAATTGTAAGTATTACTAAATGTTTCATGGTTAAAACTGCACAGCTCTTAAAATGCCAAGAAGAAAAATTCAACCTCATTTTATCTTTTACTCAAAGGAGAAAACGATGATGTTTGTATGCAAAGGAGTTTGTCCTCAACAGACACTGAAGTGTCTTAGTTTCTCTACCATGAACAACCTGACATGGGTCACGAGACGGAGTTTAAGCATCAGCAGAGCAGCCTGAAGGAGGATCAATAGCAATCGCACAACAACTGTGCCGTAAATAGCCTGGCAAGGCTATTACTGGGAACTATTTTCTGCTGCTTCAAAGCAGATGAGGGAATGTGTGTGTGTGAGCTACCAGGACACGTGGATGTGAAGTTAACTGGGTTTAATCTACATTCACGTGATACTTTCTCCATCACAACACACATATGGCTGAACGAACACGCCTGCACATAAACAGACGATCGAGAGAAACACAGAACACATACATATCACAGTAAACACACAGAAACATGGAGAGTGGATCATACATCCACGAAAACCATAAACAAGCTGTCACCACTCACTAAGTAACACACACACTTCACGTGACCGCTGAATGTCACTGAATGAGGTTAGAAATACCATTTAAAGAGTAGTGTTTAAATAAGAGAAGCAG
>JAPQRN010000002.1:4899206-4910441 GCA_037367275.1 Coranthus polyacanthus
CTTCACGTGACCGCTGAATGTCACTGAATGAGGTTAGAAATACCATTTAAAGAGTAGTGTTTAAATAAGAGAAGCAGGCCTGTCTGTCCATCTCCTCTGTTCAAATAGTCTATATACACTGGGAAATAAACCAGCAGCTGCATTTAACCACTAATAGACATGAACTCAAAACTCAAAAACACCTTCCTGTTATGTTTGACTGGATATTAAAACTGAAGTAAAAGAAGAGACTGAAACAACAAACCCTAAAGACACCAAACATTTAGAGACTACAAAGACAGTACGAGACTCCAGACTGTGAACATTAATGCCGGCTGTTCACCACACAACTTTTCAAAGTATTTCAATGTCACAGACTCAGAATAAAAGAAATGACACGTATGTTCTGCTCTGGACGTGGCCCAGCATCTGCAGTGGAAGATGCAACTTTGTCAACTCCATCGCGAACTTTCAACATCAAACACTCACAAAGCATGACAACAGCATGTAGCAGAAACTACGCAGCAACAGATCAGACTGCAGGAGGGATTGACCAACATGAAAAAACGCCAATACCGAATATTATTCACCAAAGAAACCAACAACGAGATCTGGAACCGATGTACAACGACAGTCGCAACGAAAATCTTGGTGTCAAATTTTAGAAAAACAAAACACAAAACTCTGTTGGAACATCTTTAAGCTGACTTTCAAATTAAATGAAGAAACAACAAGTCAATAATATTTCAATAATAACTACTGTTGACTGAACTGGTAGAATTGTAAATAATAAATACATACATGTTAAGTCTATGTACAGTCTGTTCATAATGTGTAACCAATCAGACAACAGGGGTTCCTTTATATACATGTCACCGCCGCTGGTTTCTTTGTTATAAACAAGTGTTCCCTTCTGTTTCCTAAAGTAGAAATGTGTCACCCACAGCAACGATGAGGCTCAGTTTGAATAAGTTTCAGATTAACACTGGAGCTCAGTGGATAAGATGATTCACGTGACAGCAGAGAAAAGGACTGTCGGTCTCTGTAAAGCTCAGCTTTAAAAACAAAATGTGACAGTAACATGTCAGGGCATGACATTTGTACTGGACACTGTAAAACAAAGCCTGTTTTCAAACCTCCTCACTCGACCACTTGTAAACAGTACAGTGGTCACATCGGTGTTGGTTTGTGTAAGATTCACAGAACATGGGAGCGTGACCAGGTTCAGAGACTGGGAACCGTCTCAAGCTGCAGTTATTCACACATCAGAGCTTTACAAAACCTTTACCTCACTAAACTTCACAGCAAATCAAACATTCCTTTCCTGATCTCAAGGCGACGTCTCTCCTCTCCTAAAGGTGTCGTCTGCACTAACAACATGCTACCAACGCCATTATTATTATTATTACATTTCCACCAGCTAATGACTTCACCTCCCATTTAAATTTTCCTATTAGTGTTTAATACAAAGGCCTCTGAAAGAAGAGAGAACAGTCTCAGATCTTTAATGGGGTCTGCTTGTCATTTTGTGGCTCATTTGTCAAATGGGATCCTTTAAAGTGCCAGCTGGCATGCTGATTGTCACTGTATAAACCAACCTAATAGAAAATACAAGAAAACAAAGTAGGCGCTCTACAGAATTAAATTCAAAAGCTTTTTAGTATGAAGGAAGAACAGCACAAACACACAGCAATGCCTTGATGCTGTTCAGGACTAAAAAAAAGGCCTCAACTTCCTGTACGAGACTGGATGAGAATAAACAATGAATGGAAACCAAGTCAAACAACACATCAGCATTTACACTGAAGTGATGGACACAAACTAAACAGATCCTGAAAAACAAGTGCATTTAGCAAACAAACTGGGCACACGAGGAGAAATACAGGGAGGTTTGTTCTCGAGTTTCATCTGGTTTGTGATTATTAATACGTGTCTCTGAGTCTTTGTACCAACTCTTCCACTGTCAAAACTATGAGGAATACCGTATGAAATACGGAATACCGTATGAAATAGTGTCCACGTCTTTGTCTAAGCTGCAGGAGGAAACAGGTCTTTATTTGAAGGAGGTTTGTATCAAAGTCAGGCCTTTATTTATATTCATTGCGTAATAGAGCTTTTATTTGGTAAACGTCTTCCTGTCGCACAAGTTTCTACAAATGACAGTTTAGCTGAAAAAGTAAGACACACACCTGCAGCGACTGAAACAAGCCAAAAACACTTCAGATGATTAAGAACAACAACGAGTTGAAAATATCTGGATTATATTATTGAATGTATACAGTTATAGAAGTGAACATTGTGTTTAACAGCAGCTCAGTACATGACAGACACCAGGGGTTTATCTGTGTTATTTATTTATTTTTTTTAAACAGCCTGTATTTGAAGACCGGCTTTTCTTTGTTTGTGTCGACCTTGACCCCAGCCTTTATTAGAGACCAAGCTTTTAATTGACTCCAGGATACAAGCCTGTGAGTCAAATGTCAGGATGTTAAAACATTAACTAGACAGAAACACACTAGTTACCACCTAGCACACACATGAAACTCAAGGTTCAAGTCCTTCCTGAAGTGTCAGACTGTGATATACATCATTATAAAGAAGTGTAATGTTCTCTGTCCACAGTCTGAGGACCTCTCTGCAGCTTCATCATGACCAAACTGCAGTGATTTTCACCTCTTTTAATACTTTTTCACTTGTTGTGATGGAGCTGAAATGTGTCAAGGTTTAGGTGTCTTGACGTGTATCACGAGACAAGACATGAAATCCACCGACGGCCACTTCCTTCACTTGTAAAATGATCTTTTAAATTGACATACATCGACGGCATCACTTGTTAAAGTTATGTCAAATAAATGATTGAATCAGTGAAAATCACTCCTCGATGTGTAAACCAGTGCAGTCACTGACAACATGGAGAAAACACAAGGAAATGTAAGGAAATGGTGTTTGGCTGAAATATGTATTTTCTGTGTTTTTATGTAATTATCCTCGTTCCCATCAGTTGTGTTTGCTTAGTTCACTTCGTGCGGGTCCAGGTCTCTAACAGCTACACATTTATTTCCTCTTTAAGTGTACTTTCTGTCCCCGTTTCCAAATTCAACTTAATTATTAACGTGCAGATTTAATACATAAGCAAAACAACATTAAACAAGCAGAGTGAGTGAAGACTGAGGTGGTTAAAACCCTCACTCTGTCACTGATCACCTGCTGGGACTCATCCTCTGGTGTTGTGTCTTGTATTATTTTGCAACAGGTTTACTTACATGTGAATATGACCAGGACAGTGCGCAGCAGCAGGTCGACGGGCGTCTCCCACCTTTCCGACACACGAGCCACGACCGGAGGGATGAGGATCTCAGCTGGAACGTAGAACTGCAGGGCGAAGGTGATGAAAATCCCAAAGCAGTACAGCAGCTTCACAGCCTGATACGTCCTGCAGAAAATGAAACGACAGAGTGAGAATGTGGAGGAAGGTAAACAAAGGAAGACTGGAGGGAAACCCAGCTGTACCCATTAACCACATCTAAATCTGTTCTTTAAACCACAAAGCATCTCCCACAGGCCACAGTTTTCATTCAAGATCAGTCTGAAGCAGGAGACTCAATTGGACGTCCTTGTTAAACTAAAAGCAAACATTGATTGTCTTCTGCTCTGTATTTTATAAACAGAGATGCTGGTAATTATAGTTTCAACCTCATCGAAAGGCCAATCTATTCCACTAATTAGCAGCATTAGTCCAGTCACAGGCTTGTCCAAACACGTCCGTCTCCGGCAGCGTCGATGGTCACAACGAGTAATGAGCAAACAAACACAATGTGAAAGAAAAGAGGTTTTACTGACTCTGTTATCTCTAAAACAGACTGAGCCTTAGTTTCACAAGGACACAAAGAAACGGTGTTAATCAAAAAGTTACAAAACAGACGACGTCAAACACACAGAAGGTTCCTGATGTTTGCATGTGTCTGTACATGCTCTGCAGACACAAATCACACTATTAGGAAAAAGTAATGATGTGAGAGGTTTCAATATCCATCCAAACACAGCCTTGTGTTAGAGGATTACACCTCAGCTTAACATCTGTACACAGAGTATGAGAGCAGAAAACATCATCAGAGTTGTCTTAAAAACATTTACAGACGTAACAAAGCTGATGTGTTTGTAAAATACAAGAAACTACACAGTGGATGAATGAAGAAAACACAGAGTGACTGTTCAATATTGTGATCTGACAGACTGTGTGTGTGAACATTTAATGTAACTCAAGAGGATTTAAAAGGATTTGGTTTTAGGAATCCCCTCCCAAACAAACAGAAACTTGTAGAACTTAATGAAGCTTCTTCAGTTCATTTACTTTTATGGGTCAGAAAATATGATAACATTTGTTACTAATTGTTGTAACAGGATGTTTGGCAGACGTTTCCTTAATTACAGAAAACCGCTAAGACTAAACAGCTGATTGGACACACAACTTCCTTTAAAGTAGTCACTGGTTTTAATGGAGTCCTGTTCTAATGTCAGCCACTAGATGGCACCACAGGGACACCTTCCTACTAACGGTTATATTCAGGTTCTGTGTATTGTCATAACTAAATGAAAACCAGTGACAAACAGCTGTTCATTGAATTGATAAATGGACAAATGTAACTTCAATGGACAATATTTTTTCAAGGTGATAGAAATCATTCTGATCAGATTCCTGTTTACACAGATGCTAAATAGAGAGACGGGTGTTGGATAAAGTCAGGTCTACACTGTGTGGTGTTGTTCAGTTCAAGATGAAATATGAGAAAACGTAGCTTTATCTTTGGTCGTATGTTGTACAGTGGTCTCAGACCGGGACCAGGTTCCTCTGTGAACCTGTCTCAAAGACTAAACTGTTGGTACAACCTACGTCTATTTAACAACCAGTACGAACACGACATGAAATGACACATGGATCAACGTGATTGGTGCCTTTATGCATCTAAAAATACTAACCTCAAACTTTATTACCAAACTCATCATCACAAGTTCCCGAGTCAGGACCGGGTCCACATTCTCCTCCCGGACTTTGTTGTGTTCACATAAAAACCACTGTTGTAACAGTTTGATCATCAGTTTAACTTATCAGATTATCAGTGAATTATATGTACCACACTTTAATTCCTGGGTACTGGACTTTCTTTCACATTACTCTCATCATTACTATTTTATGTACTTTCTTTTAATTGCATTTTTAATATTTCTACCTTTATTCTTTTGAGCTCTTTGTTTTTATTTTCCTCTGGATGGTCCTTTCGTTTCTGTAAAACACACTGCAGGGTTTTCCACAGGTTTTCAGAGTTCTCAGGTACATGTATGAGCAGTTAGAGGGTCCTACCATTGGAAAATATTATGGTTTTATTATGGTTTTCAGTAATGATTATATTTAGAATCATTAGCACCATGTTTGTACAAAAAAAGGAAAAGCTGGAGCAGATGATACATGAACAGCATCTCAGAGGTTGAACAGACACGTTAACCGTGACGTATTCTCAGCTGTTTTCTCACCAGCAATTGGGCAGGTTGAGTGTGATGCTGCCTCCTATGTTTTCTCCAAAACACATGTATCCGATGGTGCCGAGGCTGATGTAGAGAAACGTGACGATGCCCATGCCCAGGTACAGAACCAGGGTGAAACTCTGAGGACGCTGCATCTTGTTCTCCAGGGGAAGAACCTGCCGACACAGAGAAAAGACACGACAGACGGCAGGTCATCATCTACATCCACATGTCAGCACATGAATGAAAACAGTCCAATGACGGTGAGTTTTTCAGTTTAAAATGTCACTTCTTCTCAGGCTGCGACATCCTGATTTTGGCTCCTGGATGTTTTAATGACATTTTATTTATCAAATTTTTTAAGAAAAATGTTTATTTTTTTGTGATATTTCTTCTCTTTGTTCATCCCTCTCCCGAGTATAAATGAAGGTTAGAAAGGTTGTGTCCTTTTAACGCTTACTGTACATAAATAATATATTTCCAAATATCTGATATCAGATTTTCACAAAAACAATGTTAAAGTTTTCAAGTTATTCTGCCAACAGTTTGATTTTATAAGCAATAAAAAAAGATACAAAGATAATAACAAGAGAATAAAACGAGATGACACAATGGTCAATATAATAATGATAGTCTGAAGCAGGTAAAAGCAGATATCATCTCTGTCTCTTCCCCAAAAACATTGAAATTATCTTTCACTTTATTAGAAAATGTAACTATTGATCTGAACATCAAACTCAAAGTAATTAAAAAACGTGGAACTGAACATCAAACAAACCATGAAAAATGCAGGTTGGGGGTGATTTTTAAATCTCTAAATCTCAGATTTCATAAACTTTCCAGGCATCATTTTTTCCAAACAAAATGAATGAAACTTTCCTTTTCGCTGTGCATGACTCTCTAGACAGGTAGACGTTGTGTTAGTCGTCACTTACCACTCCAATCCCTTCGAAGGCGAAGATGGCCGTCCCGAAGAACAGAGGGTAGTCTTTGGCTCGTCCTACTTTTGGCAGATTGATGGGATCTGTGATGTGCTGAAAGGAAGACAAAAAAAGAAAAGTTCAGAACACAATGAGCATCAATTACATATTCTACAAAAACTCTGTCGGCCTCATTCATATCATTATTCAAGGCTTTATTTGTCTGATTTCTGTTACACATCTACCATTAAATAACTGTTTTGCTCCTAATTGGGCGCAGACCTTTCGACTCAAAGTGAACACAATGGATCTTCTCTAATCAGATGATTACAAAACCTTGTGCCCATATTTGGTCGTTGACAGGGTGACACTGCTCTTCAGTGACTCATGAAAATAATATCAGCATGCGACACAATTATTTAAAATAACTTGAGTGTTTGATAAGCAGCTGCATAATGACGAGGACAATAAAGGAACACTCGGCCATCACTGAAAAAACCCATCTGGGAGAAAATAAGGCCATGTGAGCTGCCATTTTCGCTGGGTGAAGGGTGAAGCTCACAAACAATGACACGGATCTAATTAAGCAGCTCAAGAAGAAGAGCTGGAGTCAGCTGGAGGTAAAGGTGTCCACGGCTCTGTGGCTTCGTTTGGGGAAACCTGCTCGGAATCAGTTTCAGATGAAGATAATTGTATTAAATCAGTATAAAAATGAAGGTCAGAGCCTAAAACATCTGGAGGTGTGTCTTCAAATTCCAAAGGGAGCAGCAGAAAGGAGGCCAAATCAATCTGAGAAACAAGACTGTTTGGGTTTTTTGTGGAGCCTATACGCTCTAGTTTTCCCCAAATCCCTTGCTCAGGTGATTCATCAGCCACAGACGCCCTACAGGCTGTTGGATCTTTCTGATGCAAGAAATTGCTTTTTTTTCCCAGGTAAGGCCATTTCTCTGGGAGCACGGCGGCAATATATATGTGTAAAGGGCAGAATCTCCCTGATGAAACACTCTAGTGGCACAGAGCAGGTAATCTGGAGATTGTCACTACCAGTCGTCCTGTTATCCATAACAACCCACAACCCAATCAGCTGAGAGGAAACGGAGATGGATTAAACACACAGAGAGGAAACAGACTCCATCATCTATCACACTAAATCATTACTTCGTATACAGTTGGAAAAGATATCAATGGTTGTAGAGATCTATGGTTATTTTTTCATTCATTTCTAAAGACAAACTGTATGGATCTGTATGAATCACACTCTGTTCGTGCAGTAACGTGATATTCATGCATTTTAGTGCTAATCTAATTTCCTCTTTTAATTTATCTGGTAAAAGGATTTCATGAAAATCAATTGACACTGCTATATTTCTGCTGCACGAATGTGACTCTTTGACCACGTCAATTATTTTTCTAATGTGTGATTTACATGCGAGTGAGTGCATGACACACTGTCAGGTCAGAGACAATAATAAAGTGTAAAACTTCACCCAAAAAGCCTCACTTTGAGTGTAATTATAACTACTCTGCATGATTATGGGTCTGTAACAGAGTTAAATATTCATGACTCAAATAGAAACTGAAGTGGGTTTTTAACACTTTAACATTTTAACAAGAGGAAAACTGAAACAGCTTTGCTGCATCAGACAATGTTTTACACAGTTTGAACAAAATAAATAAACTCCTGAAGTGGTTTTATATTATGAATCAGAACCATAATACCTACTGTGAGTTCCAGTCCATTTCAGTCTGCTGTTGCCTTCTGGTCCAAAACCTGACGATACTTTTAATTTAACACTTGTAACACTCTGTACTTTGTGAAGACTTTTCACTGTTTCTCATGTTCAATGGAGAATATAATTCTCTTAAAATGTCCCTCTTGCTTCATTGTCGTCTGTTATAAATACTTTCCATTTACTGTCCAAACCTTTTGGACACACAGTAGGAACAAACGGTTTTCAATGAAAACCACCAAGGATATTATTAGAATAAATGACTATGATTTGCTGAGGAAATGTAAGAAAATTCACTTAGACGTGACTTTCTAACCTGTGGAGGAATGTCTGCATCAACATACAAGGCTTCATTTACATCCACTGCTGTTGCCTTCTTACATGTTTGGTGTTTGGTTTAAAATGATTGTTTTAACATGTTTAAAAGTCATTTGTGCGTGCTGCATTCACTGACGCTAATATGATTTACTCTTTAGGTTTTAACATTCGGTATCAAACGATACCAGGCGTTTGTTGATACTCCAGTATCTAAACAACTAGGTTAAAGTATTCAAGTTTCCAGAACAACGTGTGAATCTTACAAACTGAACCTTTAACTGTGAGTTTTTACACACTCCACTGACTGCTTTCTCACCACACAGACTTTGTGACACCACTGTGGTTTCTCTACTTTATGTTTTATGTTGACATGAGATGTCTGTTTACTGTGAGTGAGTAGAAGTAGATGAGGACCAGGCTGGCCGTCATGACCAGGTTTGCCACCAGAGACAGAGGAGCCAGGTACTTCAGGTTGGGGGTGTAGACCAGCAGGATGAAGGCGGGGAGGAAGCAGAGCATGTAGAGGCGTGAGTCAAAGCTTGGCACCACGACCTGGGTCTGGTTGGTGTAGTTCATCTGGCAGCTGAAGGTGGTAGCGTTGGCTGCTTCGACCACCTGGAAACGGCAGGAGAGGAGGTGAGTTTGGACGTGACAGAAGAGGAAACAGTCGCTCTGAGGAGGGGTTGGTATCGTCTGCAGATTTGTAGATGTCGGGGTCATAGTGTCAGTGAGAGCAGGTGTGATGTTTTAAAGGTGTTTAAGTCAAACAGGTCCAAAAACAAACCTCTGACCCTCTGCTAGACTTCTGGCCATCTCCTCAGAAATTATCTCTTATTTTCAGCATTATTTAACCCATATTCACAGTCAGCAGAGCCAGAAATTATATCTTTCTCTCTGTCTTTCATTAATGTTGTCTTAAAATCCCAAAGAATAAAAATGATGATGTCAGTCAGAGAAAAACAAACACATTTGGCACTAGAGAGGGTTTCTGAGCTAAAAAAAATGGAACAGCCGCAAATGAGAAGGGACTGACTGAGGAAAATATATGTGCCTCTTTCTATTACTCAGTGCTTCAGCTAGCAGCAGCTTATAACACTGTCAGACATAGACAGACTCCACCATCTAGTGGCAAGAAACTGCACTACATGAACCCAGTAAAGCCACAGTAAAAACTCAAGTTCAGACACAGAGGTTGTTTGAATCAGTAAGTAACCACATACATATGGAGGTTTTATTTGAACATTTAGTGGAGGATTTGAGGTTCATCCTCCACAATATTTACAACTTTAAATATTGTTTTTATGCATGTAAAGCAGACGGTTCCCAGAGTTTTTCAGCTCAAGACCCAAAGGATACAGTTAGTGTCAGAGATGCAAACTTACTAAATGACATCATGAACTACCTGAACATCTACATTCATGAAGCACTGTTAAAAACACAACAAACAATGGATGGATTAATTATGAGGTTTGTCGCCATCTCATAATTAACAATGACAAATGAGGACGTGACGTGTCTGAAATGATCTTTTTGACACAGCAGCCTATGGACTGGAGCATAGTCTTTAAGTACAAATATTAGTTATGACTTTAGTATTTAATTATTAAGAAACTGTTTTTTCAAAATGAAAATCATCTCCTTCTTTCATGATTTTATTCCAGCCTCTAAAAGCTCACCTATGTGTGGAAGAATATCTGTATAAATGTTCAAATCTTTATTTACATCCACTGCTGTTGCCTTCTTATATTTTTGGTGTTATTTCTCCATCCATCGATCCATCATCTCCCGCTTATCCGGGGCCAGGTCGCGGGGGCAGCAGTCTAAGCAGGGAAGCCCAGACTTCTCTCACCCCAGACACCTCCTCCAGCTCTTCCGGTGGGACCCCGAGGTAGCCAGCCGAGAGACATAGTCCCTCCAGCATGTCCTGGGTCTACCCCGAGGCCTCCTCCCGGTGGGGCATGCCTGGAACACCTCCCAAGGGAGGCGCCCCAAAGGCATGCGGAACAGATGTCCAAGCCACCTCAGCTGGTTCCTCTCGACGTGGAGAAGTAGCGTCTCTACTCCGAGCTCCTCCCTGGTGACTGAGCTCCTCACCCGATCTCGTAGGGTGCGCCCAGCCACCCTATGGAGGAAGCTCATTTTGACCGTTTGTATCCGGGATCTCGTTCTTTCGGTCATGACCCAAAGCTCATGACCATAGGTGAGAGTAGGAACGTAGATTGACCGGTAAATCGAGAGCCTCGCCTTCTGGCTTAGCTCCTTCTTCACCACAACGGACCGATACAGCGACCGCATGACTGCAGCCGCTGCACCGATCCGCCTTTCAATCTCCCGTTCTGTCCTCCCCTCACTCATGAACAAGACCCCAAGATACCTAAACTCCTCCACTTGAGACAGGACCTCCCCACCAACCCGGAGAGGGCAAGCCACCTTTTTCCAGTCGAGAACCATGGCCTCGGATTTGGAGGTTCTGATCCTCATCCCTGCCGCTTCACACTTGGCTGCAAACCACCCCAGTGCGCGATGAAGGTCCAAGTTTGATGAAGCCATCAGGACCACATCATCTGCAAAAAGCAGAGACGAGATCCTGTGGTCCCCAAACCGGACCCCCTCCAGGTCCAGTGTTCCGCGACCAGGACGAAAACTGCATTGTTCCTCCTGAATCCCAGGTTTAACTATCGGCCGGATCCACCTCTCCAGTACCCTGGAGTAGACTTTCCCGGGGAGGCTGAGGAGTGTGATCCCCCTATAGTTGGAACACACCCTCC
>JAPQRN010000002.1:4924376-4938059 GCA_037367275.1 Coranthus polyacanthus
ACATGTGGAACCCGACATGTGAAGCCGAACATGTGGAACCCGACATGTGAAGCCGGACATGTGGAACCCGACATGTGTTTATTCTCATTCTTTTTTAACCAGGTAGTCTCTCATGTCTAGATCTGTCCCAGTTCTGGTTCAGGTCTGGCTCCATCTGCTCTGGTTCATCATTCAGGTTCTTTAAACCAGTGGTTCCCAAATGTATTCAGCTTGAGACCCAACAACTACTTCATGTCTCATCTGGATCCAAATTTACAAAAACCCATCATGAATTGCCAGAATGTCCACATTTATACAGTCTCCCATTGTCAAAATTCACTGAATTAAACTCACGTCTTCGTTTCGTCTCGTCGAGGCCTCTCCTATATCCATGTCTTTAAGGTCAACTTTTAGAAACTCCTCCAGAAAACACTCTATTGTAAACAGTAAAATTAATTTACATATATTATGTCTTGTGTATTTTACTCGACCAATTGGTGACCCACTAAAAACAGCTCTGTGACCCACTTTGGTTCCTGACCCTAAGTTTGGGTCAGACAGTTTGAGATGAATATAACTGGTCTTGGACGTCGCTGAAGACACAGAGGACACACAGACAGACTTTTATCCACAATAATGTCAGAACATGTGAACATGAAAAAACGTCACATAAAGACGTGTGAGTTTGTCTAAACTTGTCATGTACAGTGTGTAGTTGCAGCTCAGTGAAACAGTGAAATGAATGTGTTCTGGTCCTAGACTCTACATCTGATTTTATAATGAATGAAAACCCTGTATAATCCGAGGAGTCGTGTGCTCTAATTAAAAACTTCCAGTACATACATGTCTCCCTCAAGCGGAGAAGTGGCCCTGGTGCACCCTCTTACCCGCTAAAACAACCGATCCATCCCAGGTCTTAAACCGAGCCCACCTCCAACCGTTACTGCGACGACACTGGTCCTGTCCCCGAGCCCAGGTACGGGACGAGCCTCCACGATTGGGTGGAAATCAGGGGCTGTCGCTGTAGCGTTAGCCGATTGGCCGATGACTCGCCAGGCTTCAGTGTGATTGGTTAGCTGCCGCTGTAGGGGGCGGGCCGTCACGTTAGGTTGCGGGGCTGAAACCGGTAACCGAGCTCTCCGGCACGTTGTGAAGCGGCTAGTGCTCCAGGCAGCAACTGAGGTGATTCAAAGCAATCACTAGTTCCTAATCAACGACTTTTTGATAATTGACCACCTGGTAAGTCCTCCTCTTAAATATCTTATCACACATCCCGGGTTATGTGTTTTAATTAGCTTCATTTATCATATTTGTGTCATTAATTGGGTCGTTCTGTCGGGCTCCGTCTACGTCCTGGAGGGTAACGGTAGTGTTAGCAATGTTAGCTTGGTTTTCTCTCCTTATTGCTGTAAATTGGATTAGACGGTACCGCTGGATGTTGTGTAATGGTTGTCAAATAGTGTAGTACTATGTGTAGAAGGGGGAAGAGATAGTTTATTTCACTGGTTTCGCTTCAGATTTCCAGGAGATACACACGCCCTGTGTAGCCGCTTGTCGGTTTCATTCAGTCGTGACTCCCTCCCTTCCTGTCTTTCTTTACCGCCTTGTTCGTCAGTTTCCCTCTTAAAATCATGCCTTAAGACGTATTCAGTCTTCCCAACGGCTGCCTCCTCGTTTCGACAACCTACCTGGCTAGCTTAGCCCGGTAGGAGTGTAAGATGTGGCCCGGGGAACGGCCGGGACACGTGCTGGGGCTGCTCCTGATCCGAGCTATAGCCCGTGTCTGTCCTAGTTTGGGGGCCGACCGTGTGCTCGCACAGCTGTCGCGGCTAGTTGGCTCCTCGCGGGGCCAGCCAGCATGCCATTCGAGCCCGGGTTAAATCTGGAAACCACCGAGGGAGGTCCAGAAGGACTCGTCCAAGTCCCGCCGGTCGGCCGACGTGCGGAGCCGCCATGGCTGGAGCTGAGCGCGTGTAGGCCGGTCCACGGGGTGAACGGCACCGACAGAGCGGGTACGGCGTGGCCTTTGTCTGCATGGCATGCTCCCACTTTCACACAAGGCTGCCTCTTTATGTGCCTGCTGCCCCGTACCATGCCCTTATAAGTACATATATGTGGATCACATCAGATGTTTTTAATCACAATCACAAAACATCTGCGTTGGGATTTTTCTGATTGGTTTTGAATGTATAGACTAGAACCAGCCGGTGCATTTCTCCATTTTCACAACTAAAACAAAGGATTACATTAAAGGTTGCAGTATTTCCATTATAGATAATGTTGGTCATGGTTTCCTATCATTGGGGCCTATAAAGATGTGTATAAATGCAGTATTGTACAAGACTGGCCATTTTTCAAACTATGGCTATTTGCAGAATTAGTCTCTGGTAGTGGACAATGGATCAGCCTGTTCCTGCTCAAAACTACCATCATTATATCAACCTTAAACATCCACTATCAGTCAATCCCCAACAAACCAGTAACAGAGATATTGGGTCAATTTATAAAAAGTTAAAATATCAAGAAGTCAGAAGTAGAGCTGCAGCTAATGATTATTTAATTGATTTAATCAATTAGTTGTTTGGTTTGTAAAGTGTCAGAAAATAGTGAAACATTTTAAAATGGTAATTGTTTCCCAAGATGACATCTTCAAATGTCCTGTTTGATCAATGACTCAAAAGTATTCTGTCACGGCAGGAAAGAAACCACATGTAAGAAGCTGGAATCTGAATTTTTACCTTTTCTTTAAAAAAATTCTCAAACTTATTAGTCAATTGTCAGAATAGTTGGCAATTAATATAACAGTTGATAACAAATCAATTAATCGTTGCAGCTTTTGTCAAAAGAAAACGATTCAAATTCATTTTCCACAACAAACAAGGCCTCAAGTTAAATAATGTAAAAGGCTGAAACACAAACCAAACTGTTTCCATGTTTATTACAACTTAAGCTCGTTTTAATGGCTGAACATCATTATGACATATTCTTTAAATTATGAAATGAGTGTTTTTGCAATAGTAGATGATTAACGCCAGGGTTAAAAACAGAGTTGAATTTGGTCATGAACAGTAAATTATTCTTTAAGATAACATATCAATGTGTACTTTTCAAATTCTGATTCTCTATATGAAGGCGAGGAATGACAGGGTTATAAAACTATTCGTGACTTTTCACATCTACAGTCCGTTCTCTTCCTCTTTACGCGGTTCCATGTCTTTGGTGAAATCACTTCAGTGTCCTTGGACTGAGACGAGCCGAAGCCTCCAGGTCTTCACTGGAGATGCTGGATCAGCCTCAGCACAGTTTGAACTAGTCTTGTTGCTTCAGTTCGTTTGTTTGGCTCGGCCTCATGAATCAGCTGTGTGTTGTGTTGTGAAGTGTGTGTCTATACAACAGATAGCTGTAGGATGTGTGGAAGATGTTCACATTAATGAACACACTTGCTTCCTCTCTTGTTAAAGTAGTTTGCGTGGTTTTGTCGTGTAACTCCAGATCTGCTCCTGGTGACTCTTTCCTCTCGTGTTTGTGTTCTTCATATCATGACCAGTGGAAGAAAATCCTTTTTTGCTTAATCCTGTCTTTGTTTTAAAGTGTGTCCTTCTCTGTGTTGTAAGAAACTCTTTTGCATTAATTAACAAGTCTCTGAGCAGCCACTCCTTGATCTGCATGAAACCCAGCTTGCCTTTTTGTCCTTTGTATTAAAAAGCAAGGAATTGATCAATTTTAATCACAATGTATTGAGCCAAATGCAAATCCATTCAGTTTGACGGTGAGTCTCAGATGCCCTCATTTCAATTTGACGAGGTTAACTCAGCCCAGCCCATAACGTCTTTTTAGTCTATTGTTCTTTGACAGCGGCTGGTTCAGGTGAGATTGATGAAATACATGTTTACAGACTCTATCGGGGTTTGTTCTTTTACTGGTTACAGCTTCATTATTCTCATATTCCTTGAGCAGTGACATTTTGTTTTTAGTCATAGGTGTGAACCTGCCTCATCCCTTATACTCTCACTGTTGTCGTGTCAGCATAGTATGAAAACCAACTAGTAGAGCCTTGAAACTCGCGCAAAATGTGATTTGTTGAAGAGCAAGTGAGCACTTGATGCAGTATTTAATGGCAGCGCAAGCAGTGACCAAATCCAAAGGTTGAGGAGACAGAGGGAGGATCTGAGGGTCGTCTGAACAGTGCTGATGTTGTTGTAGTAGTAGTAGTACAACAAACATCTTCAGAGTTTTCCATTATAAGACGTAGACTAAGATGAACAAAGGGGGAAACCACCACTCTGGATAAATATCTTAGAGTAGTTTTTTTCTGTAAATAATAGAGGATCATTCATGACATTGGAAATGTACTGGCTTCATCAATGAGCTGATTTGTTCTGCATATCTTATCTATTTATTTAATAATGTAGGTGCAAAACTCTTCAGAAATTTATTGTTTTTAGTCAAATAACTGCAACAAAAGAAGTCCTTGCAGCAGCTAAACCTCAACCTGTCACGATGTGGACAGGTGTGTTGATCATTAACTGTCATAAATAATTTGATTAGATTAATATTTTTGTTTATTCTGTTAACTTTATGACACCACTGTATGAATAATAGTTTCATTAACACAAACACCCTTATGAAGAAGAGACATTTATTGTATAGAAGTTTGGAACATTTTAAATGAACTATATTTCTGCCTGTTGTTAATACAAATTAAACAAGGCAGATATGACATGAGTTAAATAAACAAAGGCCTTTAATGAAATCCTTGACCAAAACCACGACTGTGCTGGTTCTCCATTGAACTCATAGAAGAACAATGAGACGCCAGTCAAATGGTGGGAAATGATGGGGAAATAATGATAAAATATTATTTCTCTTATTTTCACCAACTGTTTTTATTTAGGTGGATGTAAACGATTATCATGATTATGTAAAATAATCAAGATGATTTCAAATAATCGTGATGTGGTGATTTTGTGATAATTATGACTAAAACCCTCCTCAAACCTGGGGAAAACCCTAATTTTGTCATGAATTGTGTTTGCATGTTCATGGTGGCTTTTCTTCCCAGTTAAAAGTTAAAAAGTCCAGTTTCTGATGAACCGCGTTTCAATGTGGTTAATTTTAGGATTCTCAACTGGAAATACAGGCTTGGTCCCACCTAGATTCTTTTTGTTGCTAGTTTGATGTTAATTCCCACAGTTAATGGTTAATTACTTTGAGCTTTATGTTTAGTTCAACACATATCCAGTGTCTGATTAAAAAGTTAATTTCTGACCGTGTCAGATTTTTTTTTTCTAGGAGGAGGGAGGGGGATGTTATCCGCTGATTAACCTGACATCAACTTTGTCAGTTAATGGCTCTTCTTCTTTGGAAGCTAATCATTAATTATTAATCATTGTCAGTCCTGGTAGTTTGTGTATAAGTGACTCTAAACGAGTCTGGCTTGTGAGTATTTCACATCATTTATGGTCAGTAGATCCACTGACGTCAACTGCACTGTCAGATTTTTAGCTCCGTATGAAAACAAACTGAATGTCTGTTCTGTTTTCGTATGTCGTGCTGCTGAAATACAAATACAAAGCGATCCTGTAACATGTTGAGATGGTATACGCTCCTGTGAAATCAGAGGTTGTGTTTACAGAACCTGATTTCCACTTGAAACAGTGTGAGATTGAATCTGATGCTGTCCAATCAAGATGGCTGCATGATTCACCATCACAGGAAGCATCTCGCACATGTTATGGCATCTCTAAAATACAAGCTGATGCATGTGTGATATGAGCAGGAAGATTTCCTCAAAGTCAATAACAAAGACTCTGTGTTGTACTCTGTTAATTGTAATTTTTAAGAAATTGAGAGAAATTAGTTCAGTGATGTTTCCGGTTGTTTTCTTGGGCATTTGACTGGACGTGTAGCTGGTTATTTCCACTGAGTTTACAAACTGATAAATCGGCTGAACATAGTTATCGTATATGTTGATGTCAGCTAAAGGGTGTTTCATACATTTAATTTAAATTTGTGCTCATTCAAAGATGGTGTGATGATAGTGAAGGACTGAAAGACTTTAAAACAGCTCATTTATTTATCTTCTCTGGCACAAAACAGGGAAGAAATAACCAACTATACTATGGTCCAGAATTTCAGAATCCATATTTTATGTAACATCCCTGTTCATTAATGTTGAAACGTTCACATGATGCCTTCAGGTGTGTCTTTTTAACTGTCCAAAACCCAAACTGAAAAAGCATGCAGTAAGAAAAGTGAGACTCAGCAAATCATGAAATGAGCAATACTTCAGTTCCTCATTTTTTCTCTTGTATTGAATGTGCAGTTGTTGGTTGGACCACGGACCCGAAATTTACAACAAAACCTTAATTGAGCAGAAAACTGTGGTGTATCCTTGTGTCTAATGCTGCTCACTCTCCTCAGAGACTTCGAGTTGACCAAAGAAATGGTGATGGAGAAGCCAAGTGCCCAGCTGGTCGGGCGAGAGTTTGTCCGACAGTATTACACACTCCTGAACCAGGCTCCTGACTACCTGCACAGGTACGACCCTCGGCTATGGATCTGAGGACCTGACACTCCCTTTGTACAAAGTCGTGATGCTGTGTTTAAGTCAGTTCTTTTCATGCGTGTGTCTTCGCTGGGTTTAAATCTCCTGTGGATTAAAGGAAGTGTGTGTGTGTGTCTGTGCAGGTTTTATGGAAAGAACTCCTCCTACGTTCATGGCGGCCTGGACAGCAACGGCAAACCAGTAGAGGCTGTTTATGGACAATCTGTAAGTCGAGTTCAGTACAGCTTTTCAAAGTGTTATTTCCATAGAGAAGAGCAGCACTTCACTCCCACATATTCGGCTCAGAGTGGAAACAAAGAGCTGAAGTGGAAGCTGCTTCCAATGTGTACGGTTCTGATTCTGGTTTTCTGTACCATGAGGTTAGGACAGTTAATGATCTAATTAATCATTTTAGATGTGATATAATGGGACTTTGTACAGCACCACCCAGGGTTGCAAACGAACCTAAACGACCAAAATCGACCACACCGAGATATCAGTCAATTCATATCCATTTAGCATTGCATATCACACATGTTCTGTCAATGGAATTAATGGATAGTTTATGTAAAAACATGCACGCATCTGTTCTGTGTGGGAAAACAAACTATTATCCAAATGATGATGAAAAATACTGCTGTAAGGAGTGAAGACGAAACGATAAGATGTTTTCCTCTAGTGTTACTGACCAGCTTTGACTCAGACATCCTGTTCTGACTCTTTCCTTCAGGAGATCCATAAGAGAGTAATGGCTCTGAGTTTCCGGGATTGTCACACGAAGATCCGGCACGTGGACGCCCACGCCACCCTGAACGAGGGCGTGGTGGTGCAGGTGATGGGCGAGCTGTCCAACAACATGCAGCCCATGAGGAAGTTCATGCAGACCTTTGTTCTGGCACCGGAGGTTTGTGACTTCATTCAGACCCACAAGATGGTCCAGAACAAGAAAAATTACACATGATTAAGCTGTGACGGTTTATCATTTAGTTTCTAAAGCAGTTCATATGTAGACTGAACTTATATCCAACAGTCACATGTTGTAGCATATAGTTTACAATACGCTCTATAAATATGTAATCTTTCAAATCTTCAGTGAGAAATGTTCACTATATTTCTATTGACTGACCTTTATGTGTTTCATACAGGGTACTGTCGCAAACAAATTCTACGTCCACAACGACGTGTTTCGTTACCAGGACGAGGTCTTCGGTGACTCTGACTCTGAGCCTCCTGAAGGTATAGAAGGTTTTCTACTGGATTGAACAGTGTGTTTCTCTTTAGACACTAATAAATAGTTCAGAATTATTAGGCCTTTTCGTCTTTTCTATGGATCTGTTTGACTAAACATACAAAATTATAACTATAATCACTACTGCAGCATCAACATGACTCGTGCTTTGTTCCTTTTGAACCGATGTCTTTATTTAACGTATGTTTATTAACCTGAAATGTGTAATGTCTTGGAAAGCTACTTGAAAACAACCAGGATATGATGCCACAGTCGTGTTCTATCAGAAGCCAGTTTTTTAATTCATAAACGGTACCAAAGGGCAGGTTTCTGACGTCTTCTGTCCTGACGTGGTTTTTCAGAGTCTGAGGACGAGGTGGAGGAGATCGAGGAGAGGGTTCCCTCCCCTGACGTGGCTGCAGAGGAGTCGGCTCCGTTCTACGACCCAACATCCTGGTACAGATCCACACTGAGCAATGAAAACACATTCATTTAATGACCTACATGTTTAAATTGGATTCAGGCCTTCAAAAAAAGTCAAGGACTCAGATAAGGCTGTGACTGATGCTTACCTTCACTGTTGATTAATAAATAAATGGGTAGTTTATAAACTGATGATCAATGCGACGTCGTCAAATGTCTTGTTTGGTCCCAGAGGTTTTCAGTTTACTCTCCCAGACAAGGAAAGAAATGGATAAGTCATGATCTATCACTTTCTAACCTTATGGTCTTTGTCTGTAGTTCAGAGCCGGCGGTCCCTGGTGACGAGGAGGAGGCCGTGGCCGCAAGTCCAGAACCAGAACCCGAGGTGGAGAAGGAGGCCGAGGCTGCCGTGGTGGAGCTGAAATCTGAGACGATGCTCGAGACACAAACAGAGACGCACACATCCGACGACCAGACAGAGAAAAGCCCCGCCACTGCCCCGCCCACCTCAGAACCCGCCTCCGTGCCCGCTGAGCCCGCCTCCACCGCCCCAGAGGAGAACAGGGTATGTCTGAACTCCGATAGAACCTAAATGTGAACTCGTTAAGACAAGCCACCACTGTCCATGAGTCCTGAACCTCTTGTTTGTCCTGCAGCCGTTCTCCTGGGCATCAGTCACCAGTAAGAACCTCCCTCCCAGTGGAGCGGTCCCCGTCTCAGGAATCCCCCCCCACGTCGTCAAAGTCACTCCCACAGCTCCGGTAGGTTCCCTGACAACACACAGAACCACTGACCCGACTCAGTGTCATTCATTAATGAACTAAAATCAAACATTTGACATCAGTAATGACAGCTGGTAGATTTAATCTACGTTTAAATCACCACATCTCTCAAACAAATTCCAATAATGATATTTTAGTTTGTTCTATTTTCGGGCAGTGAGTGCATAGCTCCAGGTTAGAGATGGACACATTGACGAGCACCAACGGGATGTGTTACGGACACATTAACAGTTAATCATTTTGAATCACCAGCATGTTTAAGTGATGAAATACGTTTGATGAAATACAGGACGCTGTTCAACACATACCTTATTTTATGTTTATGAGTCAGAGGCAGGTGGAAAAGCATTCAACTAGAAATAGCAAATGAAAATGAAGATTTTCGGTTGCACAAAATGGCAGCACACGACTGAAACGTGAAGCTCTCACTTTAAGACCAAACTGATGATGAACTCAGTCTGTTCACGGCTCTCGGTATCATGTCATTATTATATCAGTATCATATCCTCACTGTTTAAAAGGGTTTTATATTGTACAGGAAGTAGAGATGAAGTCAGTGTTCACCTGTAAGAACACAAACGCCCCCTTGTGGTTGAATCTGTGTGGTGATGATGTGAGAAGATGCAGTTATTAGCAAAGAGTCTCAGCTGCAGAAAATATATCCTTACATTGTGTGTAATGTAGTGTTTATCAGATACAGTTTGCAGTACTGTCTGCATGTTCTTTTTCACTGGTTACCAGTGTCTGTACACACATCACATATTGTACATACGTCTGTCCATCCTGGAAGACAGATCCCATCTCTGTGGCTCCTCCTGGCTTCTACCATTTTTCCCGGATGGGTTTTTTGGGCAGTTTTTCCTCACTCAAACAGAGGGTCTAAGAAAACAGGGTGTTGTATATTGTACGGACTGTAAAGCCCTTTGTGGTGAGTCTTTAATTTGTGATACTGGGCTATATAAATAAAATTTAATTGAATGTGTGTCCTGGTTTCAGCCCAGAGTGGAGGTGAAGTCAGAGTCTCAGACAGCAACACAGAGGCCACAGAGAGACCAGAGGCCGAGGGAACAGAGGACTGGAGGGGCTCCGCCAGTACACAGAGGACCCAGACCAGGTACGTCCAGAATACACCTGAAGTCCAGAACACCTAAAAGATCATTAGGACCCAAATATAAACCTCAAACATCTGTGTGAAGCCACTGCGACTGACCAAGCAACCTTGAGAATTATAGTACAAATACAGTATGTAGGTCTGTAATCAGTCGTGTGACATCCTTTGTCTCACGTGCAAAGGTTTGTCATCACATACGTAATTAGGTAGATACTGGATCTGTTCTCAGATCTCATATCCCGTTGTTGACCTGTTCACTGGTTTGTTTTCCAGTTCGAGAGGGCGAGCAGGGTGAGTCTGAGGGTCGCAGGGTGGTCCGGTATCCTGACACCCACCAGCTCTTTGTGGGAAACGTCCCTCATGACGTTGACAAGACTGAGCTCAAGGAGTTCTTTGAACGTAAGTCGGATGTGATGAAACACGTATATCTGCATAAAAACACAGGCTTGAAGTAGTGAACATTCAGTTTGCTGCAGCAGCTCATTTTCTTCTTAACCACAGTTATTAATAGTTATTTCCTCTCCTCTTCCAGAGTATGGTACAGTGTTGGAGCTGAGGATCAACAGCGGAGGGAAACTTCCAAACTTTGGCTTCGTGGTCTTTGATGACTCTGAACCTGTACAGAAGATCCTCAGTAACAGGGTAAGGACACGATATGTAGTTTTTGTATTTGTGCACATTTAGTCTACGGTTCTGATCCAGACGATTAAAGCGTTTTAATCCTTTTTCGTCCTCAGCCCATAAAGTTCCGAGGCGATGTCCGTCTGAACGTGGAGGAGAAGAAGACCCGGTCAGCCAGAGAGGGCGACAGGCGGGATGTGAGGCCTCGGGGTCCCGGTGGCCCCGGCGGCCCCAGGGAGCGAATAGGAGGCGGCGGCGGTGGACCCCGAGGCCCGCCCACCCGCGGAGGCATGGCACAGAAACCCAGCTTTGGCTCAGGGCGGGGCGCCGGGCCCAGCGAGGGCCGCTACTCGGCCCAGCGCCAGTGAGAGGCCCGGGCCCCAAACCTGAGTTAGATGATTACTTTTACTTCAGATTCACCACAGCAGAAACCAATTGGACTAAATCAAACCCTTCTCAGGAGCTAAATGAGTAGGATCTGAATGGGGTCAGTTTAGGGTTTGCTGCATCCACTCACCCTCGTGACTCGTCATTGTCTCCTCTTATTCTTCTCCTCAATGTGCATTATTCTCCACTGACAGACTCGCATTTCGAAGGGGTTTCTGTTAGAACCTGGCACAGGTTTGTTTCAGTTTTCTGCCAGCTCCTGAGTTGAACAGCCAGTCTCGGCTCATGAAGACGGCTGCCCCTCGTCCTCCTCTTCCTCCTCTAACTCCCTCCTCATCCTCCTCTTCCTCACCTGCTGCTTCTCCTTCTGAGGAACCTGAATGTCACTCCTCTTTTCCCATCTCTCCCTCATCCTCCTCCACCAACAAATGTATTACCTGGACTTTGTCTCTTTTTTTTGTTTTTCATGCTGAACTTGAATTTATTAAACAAATTGAAACACGCAAACACAAAAAAGGGTAAATACTACTTGAATTGGGGATGAAAAACCCAGAGGTTAGTTTGTTTTCGCGTTCTCTCTCCCTGTTTCTTAAAGGAACGTGTACTTTACTGCTTGGGCAATCCTGTGTATTGCTGCCACCGTTGTATCTAGCGATGGATCTGTCTTATCTTTTTATTCTATCAGGTCAAGAGCTGAACTGTAGTGGTTTTATTTGAGTAATGTTGGCTTGTAATATGTGGATCCACGGATGCGTCTGAATGGAGCATGTCTCAGATCATGTATCAAATCCTGTTCGGCTTCTTTTACCGATGCACTTCATTTGTCATCATGTTAAAAAAGAGCTCACCTGCCGATGAGAGAACTAAATTAAAGTGATTTACTGTTTTAAACCTTTGTGTCTGAGCATGTTTTAACTGTGATTTAAACTCACATTTCCAGGGTTCTCACGGTCGAGAAAACATGTTTTGGGAAAGTCATGAAAACTACTCCCCTTTAGGCTGAAGAATGTGTTGAAATTCAGACCACACACTTTGAGAAACTGGGGTTTAGTCAAATGTCATGACTTTTGGAGCAGTAGGAGTTAACTCTAGAGTGAAGTTTAACCCTTTTTTTTCCAGACGTTAAAATCAACTAAATCCTCGCGTCACCTTTCTCACCATCTGTCTTCTGTCTAATGAAATTCACAAAATCAGAATACTTTAAAACGAGTCAACCTCGGGGTTTTCCTCAGGTTTGTGGAGGTTTTGGGGCAGTGCTGGCTTTTTGTTGAAATGATTTGACTAGAAACCGCTAATTTAGGATCTATATTATTACAACCCTTAAAAACAGCTCTTTATTTTTTAAAGTAAAAGAAAATTAACCTGTTAGGGTTAAAGATCCCCTCTGGTTGTGTTTATAAGATGTTCTGAAAAATACATTCATTCCAATATAGTTTTTACAAAACAGGGTCAAGGACCTCATTAAAACCGGACAGAACAACATCCTTCTGGGACCTGAAACTGTAAATACACTGAAACTCATCTTTAGTGTTAAAATGTGTTTTTGAGGAGACATGAATATTAAATCTTTCTTCAGTGACCTAGTGTTTTGTTCCTCAACAGTTCTAGGTTTCCACATCCAGTCCTCGTCTCATGAATTCATATCCGTTCTCAGCAGGTGATCATGCTCAGTGTGAGAGGAATAAAAGTCTGAGAAGCAGCCTCGTCTCTGCTCATGTGAGACCTGCTGTCTCAAATCCAGACTGATTTAAGAGCCCTTCAGGATGTATTTAAGTGGGATGTATATCCAGTGATCACAACACCATGAATACATAATCACACAGGACAAAGGTCGCTTTAATACCATCATGAATAACAAAATCCACCTTTTACGGTTTCCTTTTGATCCTCTGTGTTTGGAGACGTATGAGAAGTGGTTTCATCTTATGATTAACATTTATTTTCACATTGAAACATCAAGAGTCAAGCAGAATAACGTGATCAATGTCAGAACTGATTGGATTCTATGAACATGAGATTATACTCCGAGTCCAAAGGGGTTTGAGTAATGAACTACATGTCATTAAACTACATTTTACTGGTAGTTCAACGACATTCACATTCAACTAGTTTATTACTATTTGTAATTTTGAAAAAGACACTATTTACTATATGTTTATGATAGCAGTTACTTGTGTTAATTAGAAACAAGATATTTAATGAAAACCTGCAATATTGAATGATAATACATTTATTTATATGTATTAGATGAAGCACCTACATACATGAAACAGATCAGTTTTAAAAATGATTTTTATTCAAAGTAGTAACAAAGAAATAATGAAAATAATGATTTATGATGATCAAAGATGTTAACTGAGGAACACCTGAAAAATGAACGATGACGTTAATTTATAAGAAAGGAAATAAAACCTTGACCCATGTACATCAAAGGGTTCACTGAAAAATGAGCAAAAACCTCAAGTGCAAACAAAATGTTTATGTAACGTTTTTAAAATAAAACTGATGGATTCAGTTTTACAGGATTTGGGTTTTTCATTCACACGTTCACATCCAGTGTGTTGTGTCTCAGTGTGTATCGTTGTGTCTCGATTCAGTGTGTATC
>JAPQRN010000002.1:4977522-4991051 GCA_037367275.1 Coranthus polyacanthus
ACGGATCCACGGATCCACGGATCAGACCAACTGATGGGCTCGATGATTATGGGTCTATGGGTATATGTCGTCTTCTTCTTTATGTGGATCGCTGTAGCCTCCGGCTGTGTCTGAGATCTGTATCCGCCTGTGAAGCAGCCTCAGATCCTCCTCAGCCTTGAACACTACACTCAAACCCACTCCTTTTACCCTCGATTCTTATCTTCACTTTTGCCGTTTGATATGTAAAAGCTGCGTTTCAAGATACTTATTGTTACAAAACAGAAAAACAAATTAAAAAAACTAAAGAAAAGATGAGTTTCCAGAAATAGAGGATGTTCAGACAGGCAGATGGATGAAGCGTGAGGCGTCCTGTACAAAGCTGGAGGTGACCGATACAGAGATAAATGGATAAGACACAGAAGATAGAGAGGGTTTCAGAGATGAGGACGTTTCTAACTTTAACCTAAACATGCACAGCTGATGGTTTCAGATGTGATTCAAACCACTTGAAATGGACAGGAACCAGAAGGTTAAATTTCACATTTTAAATCTGGTTTGTAAAGTAAAAAAAATCCTGGAGAGACAAAAAGAAGGTGAGGAGACATGAAAACCTAAATCCAGTAAAATGTTTTACAGATAATGTACAATAAGTTTAACATATATTGTGAGAATAAACATTAACTTATATTTTTCATGAATGACTCATTCTTTAGCGTCCAGTCTTTAGATGTTTCATAAGATTAAAGAATGAATAAATATGTAAAAAAAACATCCTGCGCTGGTGCCAAAAACCAGCTGAGACCATGCAGATGTTACAGATGTTGTGTCTCCATCAGGCTTTGAGTGAAACCAACAGGTTTATTCTAATGCACTGAAAACAGAGACACATCGTCCAGTACTGAACAAATCACAGGCTTCACGTAAACACATAAAATCCATCCTGCACAAAAAGGATTCAAACATTTGACTTCTGACACAGTGGAATCTACTGATGTGAAATAACGACTTGGAAATTCGCATGTTCGGCTTCAGTTTTAAAAGATTTCATCCTCCCAGAGTACGAGGTTAAATCCCGACTCCGGTGTGGAAACGTCTGCTTTAAGACCTTCAGCCTCCACTGTTTAACTGAAAGATGAAGATCAATACGTGAGTCCAGCTCTGGCTGAGTGTGAGCCTCGTTTGACTGCTGAGAGAGAACATTTTGGAAAGTGAAGACCTTTCTGTGTCAACAAATCCAAAATACCAGAGGTCTCTTATCAGTACTTTTCAAAACCCAACACTGATGAACATTATGTCTTAAACACATTGATTAAAGGGTTTAGTTCATCAATCACAAACATCGAAGACAATGTTACAACACGAAGGAGTCATTTCAATAATTAATCTTGCTCTAAATCAGACGTTTTCTTTGGCTTTTGGAGTTTTATAGCAACTATTTACTCATTAGCTGCATTTACCAGAGACAGATACCGGTATTAAATGTTCAGGAGGATCAACGAGAATCAAACATAACTTTAATAAACTCTGACTTTCACATCATGTCATAAGGAACAAGATGGTTCGATGTGGCAAATTAGATGAAGCTGTAACGTCTCAACCAGTCTCTCACATCACACACACTTTATTTAGGATTGCATTGTTATGAGTGGGCCAAATTGAAATCAAGGTTTTCACGATAAAAAACCCGTCTGTTCCCTCTTTCTCTCCTTGCCTCTCCCTTTTTCATTCAGCTGTGTATTTGCAGCCCGATCGATGGAGGTAGAAGATATTAACTGTGGTTCCCTGAGCCTCACCACACTGTGCTTCTCCACTCTCTGGATTACAGTAGTCTCTTCATTCAGCATGGGGTGGCATTTAGCTCGGCCCTCCATCGCTCTAATTGTCAATTATTTTCAGAATATGGAGCTCGGCCACTGCGGCCGGGCTGGAGCCATCATTAAGCCGCGTGCCATAGCAGAAATGCATCGTGGGAACAAGGTATGGCTGTGGCAGCAGACCCGGAGGGTGGCATTTAAAGGAGTAATCAGCCACGGTGCTGCATGTGTGAAATATAGTCACATGGCAGTCAGTGCTAACACGAGAGCCTGCCACCGTTTATCACTGTTTAGACACTGAATATGTTATGTGAAACAAATGAGCCTGACCTTTCACGAATAAGTCGCCTTCTCTTCTGTGTGAGAATATGATAAATAACCTAAAATGTGTCTATTGATGAACAGAGGGAACGAGGGAATAGGGAGAAGTCCGAGCCCACGTTGGGATCATCAGTCAGGAATACGGCTGCAGTTCGACAACCGCTCACAAAGGGCAAAAGGAGAACAGACACAGCTTTGATGCAAAGACAAAGATAATATATAAGCTCAAAGCTGTGTTTGGAACTTTCCACGGCTTCAAAACTATGAGTTACTGCAGATGTAAAATACAGACGAGAAGACGTACGTGTAAAAAAAGACCTAAAGTGATGTTTTGATACAAATGTGACTTTTTCACAGCAGTTGTAGTAAATCTATTTGAATGTTCATTGATTTTACTGATTAGGCTTTTAAGCTTTGAAAAAGGCATCTTTGCACTGATTAAATGTCCACCGCTGACGTGTTTAAAGCCTCTAGAAATTTGGCTTGAAATAATAAAAATGCAAATATGATAATATGAATATTCATAACGATTATTAAACCTTGTCCAAATCTTGTTTAGACCACTTCTCAGGTTGCGTAGGTTTAGCACATCACATGTTCATTAACATCCCAGCCATGAAATCAAAAATAAAAGTGAAATGAAGCAATATTTTCTGATTGTTTCACAGCAGTTATGTTCTAGTCATGTTGGCTTTATGGAACCGGAAGTGACCATATTTGGACAGAAGGGGCGGAGCTGCACGAGTGTGAGGGGCCAAATAAAAAAAAAGATAGAGAAATTCAGTGTAAGTCTATGGGAGCCAGGGCTTTATTAGTCAAAACATTTGCTTTTAAAGGTTCTGTAAAAATCATTCATTCATTCAAGTCATTATTATTATTATTTTTATTATTATTATTATTACTACATCTTGTTGTCATTTTCCATTTCAGCTGTACTGCAGGCCATATAACATAAAGCTGGTTTACTTTGAGATTCTTCATCACTGGTCTGTGTTTATCATCTAGTTCAAACCCATCGGCTTCACAGTTCAGGGACTTTTCATGGCTGCACATTAATTACATGAACAGAGAAGTGACTCAAATGAGGGAAAAGTAATTTGAAAGCACGAATAATTTATTTCAGGGAATTATTTACCATTGAAAGAAAGAGGAGCAGGAGACGCTGACACCGAGGAATCTCTGCAATGAGCGATGTTTCCTCATGTTTGTCGCATACATGAGGAAACAGAGACCGTCCCACACACGACAACACAACCATGTAAATCACAACTGGGACTATTTACTCAACACTCCCTCTGCTCTGTGTCCTGACATAACCTTAACACAACCCTCTACAAATCAGACCAAGCACTGACTCTAAACAAATCATCAAAGACTCTGAAAAACACTCAAAAACACTGAAACGCTGTCTCTGAAATGCTTAGATTAGCATTCTTATGCCTCGTCCTGTGTCTGTAGTTCATGCCAACATTTAGTGAAGTTGTTTTAACTGTATTTACTTCATATATTCACTTCCTCGTCGTGAGGCGTCATTTAATGTATGAATGTATTCATGACAGATAATTTAACCTCCTGGTTTGTTCACAACTTTCACTCAGCCTTTAAACTACAAACACATAATAACATTCCTTACAAATCTTAGACACTGGACCTTTAAACACTTTATTTTCAGTCACATTTGAGCCATGTTGACACTGATATAGTTTAGTTTGTGTTTCAGCCTAATGTTCCAAACGAAGTCTAGTACATGGATATTAGCCTTAAACGTCTTCCGTTCTAAGACTGAACAGAGTGGATGTTTAAAGGTTAAGTAAGGTTTGGAGTGCAGAACTCTCCAGACATTAAGAGGAGGATTAGTCACCCTCCATGCAGCCGACCAGGAGGCGACTGCTGGCCTCCAGGACTCTGCATTCGCCAAATAAAAAGAAATACACTTCCTCGGTGGACTGGAGAGAACGGGCCGCAGGACGGTGGTGGATGTGGTGAATGTCTGCAGGTTTAATAACTTAACATAAGGCTGTTGACTGTTAAGAGCTACCCTGAAATTACCATCCACCCTAACGCTGCTATGAAACCATTAGCGGTGGAAATGCTGTACTTACACAATACCACACTCATTTCAGCTTGTATTAAACTCAGACAGTAAACCACGCATGAAAGACTGCAGTCTTCCTCCTCCTCATCTTCTTCTCCTTCCTCCTCCAACAACAGCAGCAGCCATATTCTAATTCTACGCCTGTCATAACATCCTGCCGACCTCCGGGATCCCGCTCAGGTAGGAAGAGGAGGTAGGATGTTATGGACGCTCACACATTATGGCAGTACATCTGCTCAGACGACATGAACACTCAGACACCAAGACACTGTTTTCACTGTGTGGCCTCAAAATAAACCGTAGCAGTCAGCACCGCGGATGTCAAAGCAACATCCAACAGAGAACTTCTATCTGCAGGTTTAGGTGATTTTAATAAATGAGGAGGTTGAGGTTTTTATGTTAAGTCAAACTGAGCTGTAACGTCTCACATTCTGAACTTAACTGAGCAAATAAAGAAGCTGCAGAAGAATGGAATGGTTGTCAGTTAACAACATGTAGAGAAAACTTCTAACAAACTCGACTGATCAATTGCAGCAAGTTTGGTGAAAAAATATTAACAGTTATCCAGTTCTACACCAGAAACAAAATTATGACAAGGTCCATTAGAAAATCCTACACCTGAAGTAACATCCATCGGACAGCAGGTCATCTGAAAATGTATTTTTCAGTCTTAAGTTTCAGTCGGATGTGGGCGTGGCCTATAACAGATGTGGGCGTGGACTACATTGGCAGATTCAGATCAATTCAAGGAACATGTGGACATAAAACATTTTAATTTTCGATGTATAGTTCACGGGTTATTCAACAAAACTGTTGGCGGGGTTGACAGGTTGATAATAGAACTGATAAACTGCAGCAAGTCTGGTAGAAAAACACTGAGTGGTTTTCCAGTTGTGATCCAGAAACTAAACATGCTGTTCACTATGTAATAATAATAATAATAATGATAATAAATAAATAAATAAGTTATTTATATAGAGCTTTTCATTGGCCTCACAGACAGTTTACACTATATATGGTTAAAAACAGATGCCCTGTATTATATGACAGGAGATTAAAAGGAAGAGCAGGAGAAGAAGAAGTGTCGAAGACGTGGGAGTATAAGAGACTGAAAAGGAGAAGAAGAAAACATACTTCCAGGTCAAATTGAATATGTGGGTGGGAATAATGTAATCAGACAGTTTGAGTTTGCAAATGAAATCAGTCGCGCTGAGGCCACATGTACTTGTAGATACAACATGAACGTTTCACCCTGAGACAAAAAACAAAAGAAACAGGGCTGCTAGAAACAAAGTTTTTAGTTAAAACCTGAACTTATGTCGAACAAAATAAACTGTGAGATCATTTATTTGGAAGATGTTTAGAAGCTCTGCTTTAAAAGTCAGCAGCTCATGACACTGTGTTTTATTCTAAGATCGAATGAAATGAAAAGGATTCAGAGCAGTCGTCAGATCAGCGTCCTATAAATATCACAGACTGAGACCAGAGGAGCTACTGCTGTTAATATAGAGAGAACTTTATTAAAATGCAATGGGTAAGTCCAAAAATGTTTTAGTAAAGTTCAGACTTGTTGTATAAATGTTACTTTGACTATATTACTCTGCATAACATCATCAAACTGGCCCCAGTCCATGTTTATTTGAACGTAATGATATTTTAATGATTTACAATTGAGCGTTCGATGCTAGTAAACAACAGGATATAACTATACTTTGCAGTAAACAGGCTCATCATGTGGATATGTTTTGAACAGGCTCAGCTGCTGGTTTAACTGAAGGTAACAGTGTGTGAAGCCTGTTCATGGAGCTCAGCTGTCGTCATATGGAAGCAGAGGGAATGAATGAGCTCACATAGAGAGAGGATGACAAAGGACATAAAGAGATTTCCATGAGTGAGAGGAACTCAACACAAAGGAAGCATCGCACAAATCCCCGTCATGTATCCTGTGTCTAATGTACTACGTCTCATATCTGTTTATCCAACACTAACATGTGGAAAAGGTTTTAAAAATGAAGGAACTAAGTGTCAACAGCCTCAACTGATAATAAAACACAACTGAGATGCTTTTACAGCCATAAGTCAAATTGATTCATAATGTGGAGACTCTTAGACATAAACAAAACTAAACTTAGCCATCATTCAGTTAATATGGACACAAGAAAGTGGTTTTAACATTTATATAACACAGCAAAAAGTCACAGCAGTAGCAGGAAACCCAGCACTGACTCAAAGTAATGAAAGCCACAAAGTGTAGTTTTAAACTCAAAACTTCAGTCAGGGGAAACAAACTCCAGAATTTAAAAATCTAGTCCTTCCTTCTGCAGCTTCTCCTCTCGGTCCATACAGACGACATTTATATGGATGTCAATTAGGGTGCAGAATCAGCCCCTTGGTGAAAATAAGCCTTGTTGCAAAAACTGTGTAATTCACTAAAAATCTAAATCAATGACCACACACTGCAAATACCACATGCAGAAAACTGGTGTTAACTGAACACAAACTCACCTTCACTCACTGTCTCTCTCTGTTTCTCCAAATTGTGGAGTTTGTGAGTCTTGAATGATATTGAATTAATGTTTAATGATGTCAAGTGTGAACTCTTCAGTCAGATATTGGAGGATCAGGTTGATATGGGGGTTATCTCGGAGTTTCACATATTTAAATGTAAAAAGCGCTGATGATCAGACAACGAACACATCCCAGAGTGTAACAGCTGCAGAAACACAACATTAATGATGTCAGATTCTGATGATCTGCTGTTGATGACGTTGCTGCGTTATGTGTGTAAATGAGCACAGCCTCTTTTGGAGTTCGGAGATGCCATGACACTAAACAGAAGATGGTTACTAATGTTTCTGCTGAATCCCAGATACATTCAGTGACACAGACATTGATCAAACCTGTTTCAGACCTGCCTAAATTACATTAATAGATGAAGCCGATTTTGAGGGATATCTCTAGTGTTTGGCAAACTATTATAGAAGCACAAAAGTTGGTTTGAGATTTTGTAGAGCTCTCTGTTGGGCGTCTCTGCTCTTTAAAGACACAATTCAAAGGTTTTTGCAGTTTCTGAAGTTTTAATCATGGACCAATCTGTGGCTGAAATGCAGAGAAACACCTGAAACACTAGAAACTCTGATGCTAAACACTCTTTATGGGTGTGTTTGTGGCAGTACATCATTAAATTTTTTGTGAATAGGTCATTAAAATGGAGCAGATTGTGGTGCAAACGCTGTGCAATTAGTTGACGAAATCCATTCTTTGTGGATTTAGCCCATTGTGTTTAATTTGATAATGTAAACAAAATATCCCCACAAAAAAATACTATATCAGTAATGATAAATACTGCAATATCTGTCTGCTCCTTTTATATTACTGTTTGCTGTTGGGAAAACTAACTTGCAGTACAATGATAAAGTCTTCTTCAATCTTGATAATAACTGCTGATCTCCGAGAAAAAAATAGTCACAATATAATATAAAAATTATACCACGATAATTATCATTTTTCTTTTATCGGGTTTAAATGAGTCGTCAGACGAAAGACAAGACGTGAGGAAAGTGAAAACCAAGAAGACGTTTGCATTTTTATCTGTAGTAAAAGAGAGACACTCAGCAGGACTGAGCGAGAGCAGGGAGAGGCTGAAACAGGAATAAAGCCACGTTCCACTGGGACTTCAACCAGCACTGCACCATTCCTCGACTCCATCTATCACCGAGCTCGGCCTTAAACTCACATCTCCACATCCAACACCGCCCTCATCTTGCTACTCTGTTTGGATGCCTGTGAAGATGTGAAATGGATTTTCTGGTTTGATAAAGTCTGATTATTTCAGTACCTTTATGTTTTTGATTCTAATGAATCCTTTCAGAGAAACAGCAGTGACCGTGGCCTCCAGTGTTTCCCGTCGTGGACTGATTCTGCTGGACAGGATGTGAGGGTCAGGATATTTCCTTATAGCTTGAAAACTGGTGCAGCCTCGGACAAAGTCTAACTTTAGACCAAGGAAAAGACAAAAAAAAAAGGAAAACAGAGTTTGTCCTCTGGCTGAAAACGTTATTTGAGCAGCCTGATTATTCCAACCCATAGTTAACATCCTGTTGTTTATAGGATCAAGAGTCCAGATCTGTTTATTTATGACAGTGTGAACACCACACATCACATGAATCTGATCTGATCCACTTTGGTATGTGGTCCTGAATCAGTCACGTCTGAATCCATGTGACTTTTATTTCACTGAAGATTGAGATTCATCTCTTCTTTCATTATATTTTATCTGGTGTTACAGGTTTGGATGATGTTTGTTTTAACACAATGGTGCAGTGTTTTATCTGAAATGCCTAATGCTGATTCCAGCTGCAGTGATGAGTTGTCAGCTATTAAATTAATTTGCAACTATTTTGATAATCGATCGGCTTGAGTAATTTTTTTAAATGATGAAAAATCTGAATACTTTCCAGTGTCTTTCCCCCTCTGTGACACTGACGTGAAAATCCTCAGGTTGTGGATGAAACATTTGAGGACGTCATCTTGAGGTTTGGAAAACACTGATCTTTGATTTTTTACCATTTTCTGAGAGAAAACACTGGACAGATTAATCGATGGTGAAAATAATGAGCAGTTTCTGCTCTGACTCTGATGTGGGTCATATGAGAAGGTCTGGACAAATGTCGGTTTGTAGGAGATGTTAGAAAGAATAGATAGAAAAGAGACAAATACCAGGAAAGGAAACACATACATGCAACAGATACAACATATTAGACATTAACTGTAAGAATCAAAGACTGTATGAATCATAAAAACAGCACAAGAAAAAGAGTGATGAAACATCTTCTACGTTTATAATGAATTATGAACAGGTACTTTAAATGTGTTGTTCACCACATTCATTTTCACTTTACCTAAAGCAAACAATGAGCAACTTATGACCAGTTGGCAACATATGATACGTGTCTATAACTTAAATCACATTACAATAGTGATTATAAAGTGATAAATATAAACATATTACAACTATGACACATTTAAAACAGTCTGATTGTGAACGCTGCATCATCTTTGTAAATAGAGGATCTTTATTATTATTCAGTTATTGATGCCTTAAAATGTGAGTTAAAATTATGTGTGGATAAAACACATGGGATTCAAGGAAGTGTTGCTGAAATATTTTAGGCGTTTTAAAGGCGTCTCCACTCGTTTTAAACCAGGTGTATTTACTGTGCATTTACACGATGGAAACATTCCCAGAAACCCCTGCTACAGATGTGACCTCAGCGTCAGAGTGAACTGAACCTCCTGCAGATGCATTTAGTGATTAAAACGTGACTCTCGGACGTCGTAGCTTCACGTGTTTTTAGCAGGACTCTCCTCTCACACATGCAAACACACAGAGGTTAAGTGTCGTCGTATCTGCTTGGCTCAGTTGTATTAACACTAATGGATTTTCTGTGTAATGAATGAAGGGAAATTTCCCTCCATCACAAACCAGGCAGCAGCGCCGTCATGTTGTTATGCAAATGGTGGAGGCTGGTGGTGATGATGTGCTCTTTCAAATGAAGTGCTGGAAATGGGAGACGAGCTCAATGAGGCGGAGACATCTCTAAACACTCAAGAGGGCACAAGGCTTTTAATTTCTGTAAGGAAATAAAAATGAAACTTTGGATGTGCCAAATATCAGTGCCGCCTTCCTTTCAATTAATCGTATTTTTCAGGGCAAAAATTAGCCGAGTCGAAATGAAGCCGCGGCGAGATGTGACATTTGCCATTAACCGCCCAACCATCCACATCCACGCGCTGTGATGATAAATAAAACGACAGGCCACACATCAGGCTGCATTACAGAGTGATGAGAAGAACTCAGCTTACCATTGTGGTTTCAGCAATGGACCCGAAACTGTTGATAAAAATGTTGCAGGTTACGTTTACAGGCGGACCTGCAGAGAGGAAACAAGACACAGAGACGCATGTGTTAGAGGTTTCAAAAACAGCATTAAAGGAATAACACTGTTGGAACGGACGGGGTTTATCAGTCCTGACGTTCAGTCTTTTGTCAATGAGTAAGACAAACGGAGCATGTTTCCTCATCAGAGATCATGTAGAAAACAACACTCATTTAACACGTTAAGGACTTAACACCGAACCTGATGATTAACGTTTAAAAGTATGATTCAATCTGTGACTAATGACACAATGAAAACACTTCCGTCCCTCGTACAAACAATGACATCTCCTTGTGTTGGAAGGTGGTGGAGTCTTCAACATGATGTGATCAAAGGAAAAATCAAAGGAAGATCATTAGTGAATAATTATAGAGAGAAAAACTGTAAAAAAAAGAACGAGATGAACAGAGTCATCGATATGAAAATACTAATAATTTAATTTCTAACAACGTTGACCACAGTCATTCATAAGTCTGTTGAACAAGAAAATAAATAAAACACAAACAAAACACAATGTTTTATTGTTTAGAAGAGTTTAAAGTTTGTCGTTTCATCTTTTATGTCGTTTTTGTCTTGTTCAACCTCATTAAACCAAATAAGGAAAATGAACAAAATAAGCACAAAACCTCGACACCAGAGACTTCAGGTGTGTTTTTCTCTGGTTCCATCTCGTTTTCACCTTTTTTCTCAATAGCTGAACTGGCCTAAATTGTCTGAAAGGTTGTTTGTGTCTACATGTCAACTCTGTGATGAACTGGTACCAGTGAACCCACCATCGACCAGACCTATCACAGTGAAATCACAGTTTTTCTTTGTCAGATCTTCAGGACTTGAAGAGAACTCAGACTGATGCTCTGTCATCCTACAAAGTCTCCAATATATTATACACTCATTATCTACAGTATATTTATTTTAAATCTAATTAAAATGTCCGGTCTGCCTTTTGGCTCTGTTAAACCACGGTACTTCATCAGTTTTTAATCAAATAACCTACTTTTATTTTATTTTGTGCATTGAATCACCTCTGGTGGAACAATAAAGATGAAGTGAACGGAGCTGGATGGTGTTTGCGTCGGGTATTGGATGAGTTCATAAAGAAAGTTAAAGACAACAGAGTCCAACAGCAGGATGTCTGTCTCCGAGTCTCACAAAGAGAAAATACAACATGTCAACATTTCATCATAACTTAAAAACTAGACACATGGAAATCGATTTCCATCCAGTTTTAGGCTTAAAAAGTGCGGCCACTTCAACTCTGATGTCAATAAACAGAAGCGTCTGAAATTAATTCAGAAAGAGAGGAGGAGAACCCGTTCAGAGACGAGACGCTGCCTTCAAGGTTGTTTTCAGACGAGAGAGTCAAGGTGAAAGTAAATAGCACCGGAGCCTTTTGCGGCCACTCCATCGATTCGCTGTATTACCAGGTTGTACAAACACAAATGCGATTATGTGGCGGCAGGACAGCAGCTGCAGCGAGTGGAGGACGGGATGGAGGACGGGATGGAGGATGGGATGGAGGACGGCCAGAGCAACAGCCGGCCTCGCCATCCCTTCAGCACATTACACTGAAGAGGAGAAACACTCAGAGCATCCTCCGTCCTCGTCCATGGAGTCAGTGAGGTTTCATGACCATGCACTTCACACATTTGAAATCAGAGAAAACTGAGCCAAAGAGACATCACGTTTCACGCAGCGATTGGTGAAAAGGAAAATGATCAGTACTGTTATCATGACACACATTTTTCTTTTGGTTTTGTTTGTTCACATTCTCAGTTAAAACACACAAAATGCTTCAATGTTTGAACAAACATTTTATCATGAAGATAGTTGTGAATGTTCTGAGTTTAAAACCTGGTTTAAAACCATCTTTTACTTTGTCTTTTACGTGTCTTGTTTTCATCTCATCATATCATCTTTCATGAATAAAAAACACAAATAACGTCTGGTTTCTTCAACTTTCAAATCAGCCTTTAAACTGTAAAGAAATACTGATTTGACATTTATCATGATAATTATCAATACCGACTGATATGAAAATGTTTATCGTCATCTTGCAACTTGTGACATGAATATTTAACACTGAAACTCAAACTGTACTTTTAACTGTACAGCTTTAAAGAATCTCCAATAACCATTATGTGTTTATATTCTGAACTTTTTCTCATTCGTTGCTAAAAGGATCAGTGATTTTGAAGCATTTTCTTCAAATGCCAAAGACAGTAAAAGCTCTGAGTGTATGTTCAACACAGTGTAGCTGCTGCGGATAAAACACTAGAGGCTTTCAGTTCAATCTGCCTGCATTAGTGTAAACATCCAGTACTGTTCTGTTCATTATAAGACACGCTTTAATAGACTTTAAAATGCAAAGAAACCTATTAAAATGTGTGATTATTTGGTCATTGTCTGCTGTTTTTAATCCAGTTTCATCTCATCCACTCGTCATTAGCTGCTTTGTGTTTAATCCCAGCGCTGGATCTCAGTGGGTTTTAAATATCATTGCAGTTGTGTCCCGATGCCAGGTTTCAGGTCAGACTCACACACACATACACATATATACGTGTATGTCCAGCATCAGCGTTCACGTCCCGGTATAAACCTGGGGTCGAACTCCACTCGCCGGCGGCTGCCGGACCCAGCGAAGGGGTCTGGATTATTCTGATGGCCAATTACTCTGCCTGTCACAGTGTGAGCAGCCCTGGAGGCCAGGGGGGAGGAACATCATCCACACACAGCACGCAACTGTGCTTAAGTTGCACAGGAGAATCATAGGGTTGGAGATGCACGGTTAAGAGGAAAAAAAAAATCATTAAACGTGGCCCAGGGCGACCGTTGACTGTACGTGACTTACATGTACAGCATCTAATTAGAACAAACAGTAGATTACTCACAGGATGGCGAGAGTGAAGAGACCGCCACGGACTCGTAAAGACGGAACAAAGAAGGTTTTTTAATCAACCGGGTTCCGCAGCAGCAAATGGAAAATAGCGCAGATGAAACATTCAGCTCCAATGAGGGTCAGAGGTCGAATCACACAAACAGGACGATGTTTGAACTGCAGCGAAACGACGGCAGAGTAAACACGTCGAGTGCAACCGTGTTTGAGGCTGAGCTGCCGTGGGATCGTCCTGATGCTCGACCGTTGCATCTGACGAATCAAACTGCAAATAAGAAGAGACGAGTACAAAAACCAGGTCTGGGAGCCAAGAAGAAGACCATGTCGATAGATGTCAAGATGCTATTTCTCTACAGTTTAAAGGCAGATTTTTTACTGAAAACTGACGGTGAAATCAATCAGAAAACATGGACACGCGCTGTGGACACGCGCTGTGGACACGCGCTGTGGACACGCGCTGTGGATCTGAACATGTTACAGAGTCA